>SRMA01025087.1:0-74884 GCA_007224835.1 Danionella cerebrum
GTAGTCTTACAAAATACTGTTTAATTTGTTGTATTTTCATTTTAAATTACATTTGGTTCGTTTTTAATATTTTACCATTTGAAACGTGGCATGTAAACCTTGCTTTATGGTTTGTTTGTTTGTTTGTTTGTTTGTTTGTTTGTTTGTTTGTTTGTTTGTTTGTTTGTTTGTTTTATATGACAGAAGTAAATGAAAGTTATTCCTGCTTCAATCTGTGTGTGAATGTTGATGAAATATTTTTTTTTCTGTTTATAGACACAGCTGTGTGTTACATTCAGTAATGTCCCCCGCTGGATGGGTATAAATCGCTTAATGTGTGTGCATCTATTCAGATTTATTTTTTATAATAAACAAAATATATTTTTTCTTCCTACAAAAGGAATTTCCATTAAGTCATCCAAAAATCTCTTTAATCCCTGGTATTTTTATTTTAAGTGACATTTGGTTATTTAATTATTTATTTGTACTTTAAGATTTGAAAGGTGGCATGCAAAACTTGCTTTGTTTTTATGTATTACAGAAGTAGATGAAAATTCGATTCCTGCTTCATCCTGTGCATAAATTTTGATGGAAGATGTTTTTGTCTTATAATAATTGACAGCTGTATGTTACATTCAGTAATGTCCCCTGCTGGATAGGTAGAAAACTCTTTGTGTGTGTGCATCTATTCAGATTTATTTTTTTTATAACAAACAAAATATTTTGTTCTTCCTAAAAGAGGAATTTCTATTTAGTCATTTAAAACCTTCTTTAATTCCTGGTATTTTTATGGTAAGTGACATTTGCTTATTTATTTATTTGTACTTTAACATTTGAAAGGTGGCATCTAAACCTTGCTTTTTGATTTTATTAAAAGTACAATTACAGAAGTAGATGGAAATTCAATTCCTGCTTCATTCTATGCATAAACGTTGACGGAATATGTTTTTTTAATATATTTATTGACAGCTGTATGTTACATTTAATAATGTCCCCTGCTGGATGGGTAGAAATCGCTCAGTGTGTGTGCATCTATTCAGATTTATTTTTTATAATAAACAAAATATATTTTTCCTTCCCGCTAGAGGAATTATCACGTAGTCTTACAAAATACTGTTTAATTTGTTGTATTGTCATTTTAAATTACATTTGGTTCGTTTTTAATATTTTACCATTTAAACGTGGCATGTAAACCTTGCTTTATGGTTTGTTTGTTTGTTTGTTTGTTTGTTTTATATGACAGAAGTAAATGAAAGTTATTCCTGCTTCAATCTGTGTGTGAATGTTGATTAAATATTTTTTTTCTGTTTATAGACACAGCTGTGTGTTGCATTTAATAATGTCCCCTGCTGGATGGGTATAAATCGCTTAGTGTGTGTGCATCTATTCAGATTTATTTTTTATAATAAAAAAATATATATATATTTTTTCTTCCTACAAAAGGAATTTCCATTAAGTCATCCCAAAATCTCTTTAATCCCTGGTATTTTTATTTTAAGTGACATTTGGTTATTTAATCATTTATTTGTACTTTAAGATTTGAAAGGTGGCATGCAAAACTTGCTTTGTTTTTATGTATTACAGAAGTACATGAAAATTCGATTCCTGCTTCATCCTGTGCATAAATATTGACGGAAGATGTTTTTTATTATAATAATTGACAGCTGTATGTTACATTCAGTAATGTCCCCTGCTGGATAGGTAGAAAACTCTTTGTGTGTGTGCATCTATTCAGATTTATTTTTTTTTATAACAAACAAAATATTTTGTTCTTCCTAAAAGAGGAATTTCTATTTAGTCATCAAAAACTCTCTTTAAATCCTGGTATTTTTATATTAAGTGACATTTGCTTATTTAATTATTTATTTGTACTTTTGAACATTTGAAAGGTGGCATGCAAACCTTGCTTTGTTGTTTTTTTTTGTATTACAGAAGTAGATGAAAGTTCGATTCCTGCTTCATTCTGTGCATAAATATTGACGGAAGATGTTTTTTATTATAATAATTGACAGCTGTAAGTTACATTTAATAATGTCCCCTGCTGGATAGTTAGAAATCGTGCGTGTGTGTGTGTGTGTGTGTGTGTGTGCATCTATATAGATTTCTTTTTTTATAATTAACAAAATATATTTTTTCTTCCTACAAGAGGAATTTCCTTTAAGTCATCCCAAACTCTCTTTAATTCTTGGTATTTTGATTTTAAGTGACATTTTGTTATTTATTTATTTTTACTTTAAAATTTCATAGCCGGGATGTAAACATTGCTTTAAGGTTTTATTTAAAAAAAAAAAGAAGCAGATGAAAATTAAATATCTGCCTCATTCTGTGCATATCATTCATGTTGAAGAAAAATGACTCCTAGGGACACCAGCGTGCCTTTTTCTAAATGTCCTCTCTTATATAGGTAGACTTCGCTCATGGGTTATGGTCCCCACTTGGCTAAAATAAAAAAAAATGTTTTTTTTTTTTTTTTAGTTTACATTATGAAAATAGAGCATAAATGAAAATTTTGTATGTAGTTTTTGTAATTATACACATAGTAGAAGTTTAGGACCCCAGTTGGTAGGTGTACAGTGACTGTCCTGTTTTGGTCAGGTAAACGTGTATGCGTGTGTGTGTGTGTGTGTGTGTGTGTGTGTAAACAAGTGTTATATTTTCCATGTTAAATTACCTTTAGATACCTAACAATTAACAATTACCAATAGCTGGCACCATTTGAGTTAAACAAAGAGTACATTGGATTTTTTGTGAATTATCCCTTTAAATAAACTTGTCTGCAAAAAGAAAATCCCCATGCTGACATCCTGCATAAGAATGCATTTCAGAAATTATCCAGTCAGGCTCCTGTGCACATCGCATCACATCTCATTATCAGGTTTTGAGCTTCCATGCTTCATCATCAGTGACTTTGCACAGAGAGAGAGCGAGAGAGAGAGAGGTGAGGCAGACCATGTGACTGCAGGGGTATCAGGAGAGATTATTGAATAGGTAGGAGTGTGTGTCTGTCACTGTCTGGCTAGATTGCTATCTCTCGGTCATCGAGACTGACCTGATTTGAACTGTCATCCGTTTCTCTCCACCCCAGAAACATCGCCGGCTTTAGATTCACTCATCAGTCGTTCGTGGACCTGCAATGGCTCTACTTCCTCAGTCAGTAGAGGCAGAACACTTTGACGGTCTATCACTTCTCTACTGGTAAGACCTGACATTATCTGCTTGTTTTCTCGTGGAGCGACTCTAGATTAAGCACATTCTGGGGCTTATTTGTAACCTAGTTCTCGGTCATAATGTGTTGATGTTTGTGTTTCGACAAGTTTATTCATTCATGTGGTGTTTCCTGACTTGTGCTGCTAAAAGATGAAATACTGATTCTTTAAATGCTGATTGATATCACAGACCAGTGTTAAATACTCTAAGAATGTGAGTCTAGGCAGTTCATTATCCTGTCTGTGACCCAGCGGGATGTGGAAACTTGGAATGGGACAGATAGGATGCACCCTAGAGAGAAGGTTGTAGTCTCTTGAGTACATATCCTCACATGGCTTGAGCAAGGTAAGACAGATTAGGTAGAATTAAGTGATCAGTTTAATGCTGGATCTTTTGTAACAGAATCTCACACGCCTCTTCTGAGCAGTGTGATTTGTTAACAAGATTTTAAGTGCAGAAATAACCACAACAATTGTACATAGCACTTAGAAGACGTTGATTTGGGGTAAAGGAACTATAGCTGTAGAGTAATCATTCCACTTTTCCCGCAGTTCTGATTCTCATTGGTACTCGTAATCTGACAGAGATTAAAGTGCATTGTTTACAGTGAAGGAGAGATGACAATGAACACTAATTGCAGAGAGGGAATCAGGTTAAATACATCACTTGTAAGAAGCAAACAAGTTTGTCCTTGCTATCCTTTTCAGTCCACACTGACCGCCACATGAACCCAACAAAATCAATGAGCACTTGCTTGAAAAGAAAACAGGCGTGCTGATTCAGACCTTTTCATTTAAAATTTTACCAGGAAAATCATTTATAGAATTAAGTTTTCATGGTCTCATGTATAAAATGGTTTCTAAACATCATACATTTGATTCATGATGTTATTGATTTTGAGCAGGTGTGGTTGACCAATGATAAATTGGTTGGATTGAATTCATCATGACAAATTTAAAGTGACAACTCTTTAACATTTTTATTGACACTCTGACTGCAAATTAAACAAATGAAATTACCACAGGCTGCATTTTTATTGACTCATATACAATTCCTGTAGATCCTAAATTTGTAAATAGAAGAAGATTAATCCCAATTCAGTCATTCATTTTCCAACCCGCTTTTTCCCTTTCGGGGGCTGCTATGGGGGTCTGCTGTTTCCTAGCTCCAACTCCCTTCGGACGAGAGGCGGGTCCGCCCTTAATCCAAATTGTTCCCACAATTTTAAACCTATAAAAACGGATTAAACAAGAATATAAATAAACAAACATGATAGCCTATTTCCTTCAGGTTAAAAAAGTATAACAATGGCTTAAAAACTCACAATTTTGAGATAAAAAGTCAAATTGTTTAGATAAAAGTTGATTTATTTTTTTTTAAATCAAGTTTGTACGTTTGTATGTAGCCATATGAACTGAGCTTTCACTGTGTGTAGTTGACATATTAATTATAAATTACTTAGGGTGATGCACACCATCTTGTCCTGCCTATTTAGCATTCATTCCTTCATTCTCTAACCCGCTAATTCCCTTTCGGGGTCACTGGGGTCTGCCGGTGCCTATCTCCAGTGCACATTGGGCGAAAGGAGGGGAAAACCTTGGGCAGGTCACCAGTCCATCGCTGAGAAACATTCACTCATTGTGGATTCCTGCAAGCACCGGGAGAACATGGAAACTCCTTCCAGGAAGGTCACTGGCGAATCTCGAACTGGCAACCTTCTAACTGGAAGGCCACAGTGCTACCCACTGCACCACTGTGCCCTTAAATTTATTTAGGATATTTTTATTTAAACTCCATTATTCTTGCAGTGCTCACAAGCGTAGCATTTACACAATGTGTTGGATTGGGCAACTGGAGGAGCATCAAGTCAAAACTTTTTTTTATCTCAAAATGTAGACTTTAAAATGTTTAAATTTAGACTTTTTGAGCAAATACTATAATTTTTTTGGGCTTACATAAATATGAACCTATTGTCAGGAAATAAATGCTGTTGAGTGTTTACCTAATGCTCCAGTTAAAATCAGAACATCGCGTGGTTTGCTGTTGGTATGTTATGGAAATTAAATGCAATAGAGATCCGACGACTGATTTCCTTATTAGTGACACTGTATATCAGTTTTACATAAAGGATTCATCTGTGTTTTGTGTTATTTACTTTACAAAATAACACAACCATGTGAAAAATTAAATTAAAACATTCCAGAAATGATGAACTTGCAGCAAGTTAATTTCCTCTGCTATAGTTAAAACTCCTTTTTCAGTATCAAAGAAACCTGTCTGAAACATTTGTACGAACATGCTGTTCCTTTCTGTTAAGATCTCGGTGCTGACATTAAAAAAAAAATCCTTTCTCCCCTTTTTTAGGACGATAATGGGGCCCCATGGCATCAACCGGGCTGTGGAGAGATTTGAGTTCACAGATTGTAAAAAAGGACTCGGTGAGAACCAGTTTATTCAGCACACAACAATAGTCTAGGATTTCAACTCTAGTAAAGATGATTGGTCTAAAAATCTTGTTCTGAATCCGGCAGGCGTGAAGATTATCGGAGGATACCGAGCACAGAGTGGGGAAGAGTTTGGTATATTCATTAAGAGGGTTTTGCCAGGTGGTTCCGCTGCACA
The DNA here is from genome assembly GCA_007224835.1 of Danionella cerebrum. Classification (NCBI taxonomy): domain Eukaryota; kingdom Metazoa; phylum Chordata; class Actinopteri; order Cypriniformes; family Danionidae; genus Danionella; species Danionella cerebrum. Next base: position 5,809 of record SRMA01025087.1, read on the forward strand.
GGATGGTTTGTTCTCCCACTGAACACATGTTGCGACAGATTCTGGGAACAGAGCATAATGTCACTTTATGTCTTTTAGGGCGTCTACGAGCGGGGGATCTCATCTTAGACGTCAACAATATCAATTTAGGGGGTGTTACAAATGAAAGGTAACATGGAAGTGTTAATGCCTCGTAAAAAATAACAAAGTGTAACATAAAGAACACTTGTGATGTTTTTTTAGGGCAGTGGAGGTTCTCCGTATGGCTTCAGCTACCAATCACATGTCTTTACTGATAGTACGTGACGACTCTTCCAGGTAAGGTGCTTGTTGTGAACTTTAAAACCTTTTCTTAAAATGTTCCACATTGAACTAAGCTTCTGCCGCCACTCCCTTTCCTCTTCTTCATTACAAGCAACTTGAATTTATTTCTTTCTTCTTTTGAACACATTTATTATTATTATTATTATTATTATTTTCTTTCGGTGCCAGATTCCATACTGTACACACATAGCGTACCACAAAAACCTTAAAAATGCTGTTGACAATAAGTAAAGAAATAAGGCTTTCACAACTAAGAAAAATATTGAGATATGTCTGTTTCTGATAATAGAGAATAGAAGCAATTTATTTTCATCAGTGAACAAAATACAGTGAATGAACAAAAGCTCATGAAAAATCGATCAAAAAATTTAGCATGACCTCCCTTTGCAGCAGAGTTTTTGAAGGAACTCTGCTGGTATGTTGTTACAATCTTGGAGAACAAACTTCATAACATCCTTCTGTCTCTTAATGTAATCCCAGACACACTTGATGATGGTGTTCAGATCAGGACTCTGTGGGGGGGAGTCTATTGCTTCCAGTACTTCTTGATCTGCTTTAAGTTGACTTTGGCTGTCTTAGGGGTTGTTGTCCTGCTGATAAATAAAATTAAGGGCAATCACACACCAGCCTGATAGTATTGCATGATCTGACTGTATATCTCAGCTTTGAGTACCATTTAAAACCATGCTTCGTTGTTGCCTGCAGAAACTCATTATTGTACCCCCCTTGAGTCATTCGAAAACAAATTGTCTCAAATTTTGACCAAAGCACCTGCTGCCATTTTTACACCCTAGTTCTTATGTTTTCGCCCATGTCACTGGTTTCTTCCTGTTCTAGGGTGATAGCACTGATGAACATCTTGTGTTCTTGAAGGGTAATTAGCTTTATGAGTGTTGACAATTTCCTTTGGCCGGTCACTGTGTCTACAAAACTCTTTGAACAGCATATAATGGAACTTTGAAATAATTTCTGGGTGAGACCTTGTTGGAGCTTTGTGTCTTGTTGTTTGTGCTCAATCTTGCCATGACAGGAAACTTTCTTCCTCAACCCCATCTTGGTAGCAAAGTTAGACTGTTTATTGGCCTAGGAACAGCCAAACCCAGTTCCCCTCACCAACCTCTTGTTTCATGACTGTGTATCCATGTGACATTGAAGATCATTAAGTACAGTTGCTGGATTAATCTGAGCCTCGTCTCAGTCTTATCTCTGCCAACAACCAACTGCCAACAACGGACTCATTGATCCGGTTTCAGGCCAGTTCACTGGAGACTTTTCAGTATTTCAGAACAAAACTGTTGGATTTCTGCTCTGGGGCAAATGCACACTCAGTATTAAAGGAGTCACGACCTTTTAGTGGCTTTTATAGTGATTTATAAGAGTAGCTTGAATCAAAAATCAAAACATGGGCTAAAAACTTCATTCAAACGGTTACGTCAATGTTTGGCATGAAAGTCCGATTTCCCTGGAACTGATACACTTTTCATAAAGCAACTCCTTCTCTCGTGATATCCAGAAACAGAGGTACTGGTGGAGCTAGCAACAGACAAATGTGTAATGTCAATAAATGAAGTTGGTATACCACGATTAAACAGAATCCATCATTCGATGCATCATTGCCTTTCTAGGGCCTGAAAATATTCGGGGCTGAGCCCAGACCCTAAAAAGCAACTAGAAAGCGTTGATATTTGCAGCCTGTAAGAACACTGATGTTATGACATGGTTACATTTGTGACAACAGTTCCAAACCTGGTAGAGGTTTATATTCTTTGAATTATTTATGAGTTCTTTTTGTCATTTTGCTTGAATGTTTAGTGAAGGTACATTTGGATCTGATTCTGGCAAACACCATCACAGCATCTGTCTATGTTGCTTTAATAAAACGTTGATTGGCAGTAATTGATCACTCTGTTGACCGTCAGACAGTAACTTTGCATACACGTCATGAATATGCAAATCAGTAAACAATAGGTGAGTAACTAGGGAGTAGTTACAAAGTTTTCCGATTTAAGATCTCATCCTTCATTCAAAAAAATTAAGAGGCTGAATGTGGTTTTAATTAAAAATAGAGACTTTTTGAGTAAAATAATTAAATTTCACATACAATAAGACTAGTTTCAACAATATATTAATAAAAATAAAACAATGTTGTGACGCGTTTCAAGATGGATTGATGAAATTGGGCTGAAGTCCAATACAGGCATTGGAATTCATAGAGTAAATATTTAATTCATTCACCCAATAACTAATTTTGGCAATGTTGGGGGTCTGCTGGTGAAATGTACCTAATGGCATGTCTGCTGAATCCCAGTATCACATATAATCCCTCACTCCAGTGACCATTACATTTGTTTTGGACTGCAAGCAATGACTCAACAAAACCCATGTAAGCGCACAGAGAACTCAAAGTAAATAGTTACTGTGTCCATTTTCTCCTAAAATCAAGTTAAATGTTCTTTTTTTTCTAAAACATAATTAGACATTTAGATAATGGTTTAGACATCAGAAAATGTAACGAAACAAGAAGAGCCAGGAAATTTTGGTGGCCAAGTACAGATTGAGCACTGGAGCACTGCTGGACATCATACAGCTCTTAATCCTGTAAAAGGATGAGAACATGAGCTTCTTGATTTTTTTAAATCTAAAAATAGTTCTAAGTTAATTAAAGTCTTAAGAAAATTTGGTACATGTTTGCCGTACAAACCTGCAAAAACATATTTTAGAAGAAGATTATTTGTAAGAGATAATTTTATTTATCGTCCGTAATTTGTCAGTTTTTCTTGAATAAGTTGGACTGTATAAAGCTAGAACATTTCTGTATTCATTTACTTCCAATGACAGATTCATAAATCATTTGTAGCGCAGTGTTTAATGGAATTTTACAGGTTTAAGGGAACACAGTGGACTGCAAGTGTCAAAATTCCAGACTCAGAAGTGCCTTGTTTCGGAATGTTTCAGATGACGTAATCTTGAGATGTACACTGAGCACATCAAGCTGCCACTCAATGCTAAATAGGCTTTGGTTGATGCATTTTGAGTGTTTGTTTTTGCATTGTCTGCTTAGCTTGAGCTCTCAGATTTGAGCATTTGTCAAGTTCGTTCGGTCAGTCTCAATTTAAATGAAGCTGGCATTTCGCTGCTCTCAGTCACTTCCAGATGAGCACTTTTGTTCACCAGCAGAACAGCTGTTGATGTATTTGGGCTGCAAGTCTGTCATACACGTTTCGAATTAAACCAGCGGAGATCAGGCTTTAAGCTGTAACAGTGTTAAAGGATTACACGCATAATAATTAATGGAAAAGACAATCACCTTCAATTGTTGCTGTACTGTTAACAGATTCTGAGAAAATGACATCACGGCTTGACAAAGCGCCAGCTTAGATCACATCTCTGCATTGTGCTTCTTAGCTTTGATTCCTATTTGTCTGTGATTACTTCTGTAATCTAATTAGGAGCCTCTAAGCTTCTTTGAGCACTAATGAGGAAGATGGAGTTAATTAGAGATGTTATGTAAAAACAGGTAGGGTGCAGGAAATGTACATTTAAAATGTAAATATTATTTGAAACTGAACATTCTAATAATCTTTTTTCCCTGAAAACTGATTACCAAATTATTTGACATTGTGATTTTTTTTTTTTTGCCTGTGTGTTTGTTATCAGGAGGGAATTTGCTGAACTAATGGGAAAATATGGTACTAGCAGCAGCACTAGCTCTGGCTCAGACACTTCTGTTTCCACAGGTACTTTAAATTTTATCTTAACATGGAATCTCTTTAGTTTACTTTTACAGTTTGTTTCTGATAATCTGATGTGGGGCCAAACTGCAGTTCCGTCAGTTTTTCAGAATTTTCAACTGGTTCATGGAATAGTATTCAGCTGCAGCAAGACAACATTTTCAGAACACCAGTGTGAGATTGGTCGGGTCGGGTGATGTCTGAGTCTGTGTGAAGAGCCAGATCACATGACCAACCCCACTGCTGCAGTACGAGCACCAAAAATAAATGGCTCTTTGCAGTGGCTTTTTCTTGGCTTTTTAAAATATTCTGACAAAAAAAACCTTCTCCTAGACCATTCGAGCTGCCACCAATCTTTGCCAAACTGGTCTAACACGGGTTGCTATATAGTTTCAGACTGGTATCACTAAAGGAATTCTGGGAAATCACTGAGAATTCTGGGAAATGTTCTCTCTGTGCAAGAACAAACTGACAACTGTGCAAAAGTATTTGAATTCTAGAATAGATGAAAAATTTACCATTTACTTCAAATGGCCTTTGAAAATAAATAAGAAAAGGCAACAAAAAATATCTTCAAGATGAAACATCATAGAGAAAATGGGGTATGTTAATCATAGCAACAAATACATTTTCGACAATACTGATAACCCCCTAGCAACTAAACTATTTACCCTATCAACCTGGGCCCTATCTGGGCCCTATCTCAGCTTTGGTAATCGATAAAGACATGGGGGTTGGTTTATATAACTTATAGTGACAAAGGAAATTTTATATGATGTCACTGACCCCTCCATAACAACCTGAGCATTTACCATAGCATCCAATTTCTCACTTTCGAGACATGGGGGGTTGTTTATATTACTCGTAATGGGGACCTTTGTATGATGTCAGTGACTCCTGCATAGCAACCAAAAATTTCACCTCGCCAACTGTTCCATTTTCTTTAAAAAAATACTTTTAAATGCTACTTTCATCAAAGTTTGTGTACAAACTGTAACCCTTTAATTTTGATATCTTATTAGAGAATTATGGTATTTAGAGTAGGAAGTAGAGAATTCGAGTATTAGTTAGGGTTAGGGTTAGGGTTATGGTTAGGCTCACAGATACCGGTCATATGAACCTGCTTTTTGCTCCTTGTTTACTCTAGTTGTGTGTTCCTATTGTATGGCCCTTGTGTCAAGGCGTTGAGGGAGTCTTAAAAATCCTATCTCTTGTCTTTAGGAAAGATGACTGACACTGCATCCTCCTCCTCATCTTCCAGATCAACAAGTCCTCTGCTTCTGAGCCCCAAAGATCCAAATCCAGTACACACCACTGCCTGCAGCAGCACCTCATCTCCACAAGCTTGCACGTGAGACTAATGTAGATCTCTATGGTGCTTTTATGCAGCAATTCTTCTATGGACACTTTTACACAGTTTACACATCTAGCTTCTAAATATCTAGGAGAACCAACCACTGATCTTCGGTGGATGTAGCTTTTGCTCATCCTTTCTATCTCTTGATGTAATCCATGATGTTGAGATCAGGGTTCTGTAGGGACCATACCATCACTTTAGACTATCCTTGTTGTTCTTCATGCTGAATATAGTACTTTTAAAACTGGAAATGTACTCACGCCCCAAAAGTTCAAATCTGCTAGATTCTTTTTGTACAACCCAGTTGAAAACGAGCATGCATAGAAAACCAGAACACCCCACCAATCCTCCTGCCTCATTTGTATACATGTAAATGTTTCATAGAGGCCATATTGAAACAAGAATTTTTGGTCTAATAGTAATCATATGTTATCATACAAATTAATGCTATTGCTTCTTCTTTGAACTTGTACACTCCTGCCGAAATGACCAACCCAATGCAGGATTTACAGCTGTCCCCATAGACCCTGCTGTCCTCTGAATTTGTTATTTCAAATATATAATTTGTAATAGGTAGTGTAACAAAAAGCTAAAATGCTAAGGTTTTGTCTTGAACATGACTGATAGCATATCTGTTGAGCCCTGGAACCAGTTTGATGTAATTAGCAGCACCAAGTCTACCCTGTTGTTCATGGGGGGAGCAGGACCATAATAGTTTTCCACTTTTTAAAGGTAACGTGTCTACTGGTGGTTGAGAGACAACAGGAGGGTTAACCCTAGGAGTCTTATTGTCATCTTGCGTGGGTTTACTCAGGGTACTCTGCTCTCCCCCACAATCCCAAAAATGTGCGGTTAGGTTAATGGAATAATCTAAATTCCTCTTAGGGATTGATGTGTGTGAGTGAATGTGTGTTTTGCTCTGTGATGGATTGGCGACCTGTCCAGGGTGTACCCTCGCCTCTCGCCTGATGTGGCTGGAGATAGGCAAACCCCCGTGACCCCAAAAGGGAAGATGAATGAATGAAAACAATATGACAAAATGTGTACAGATATATGTACATACATTAAACACAGAATGGAGTCAAATTGATAATAGGACGGTTGAAATAAAAGCAAAATATCCAAATTTCTTGGTGAGTAACAAGATAAATGATCACTCAACACGTCAAGTTTTGTTGCTCATCCAGGTTTGTGTTCACCTCTGTTCCTACAGAGACTGCATGATACAGTTGATATGTGTTGCCAAAGGAACAGGATTAGGCTTGGTCATCAGGGGTGGAGCCAACCGTGCAGAGGGGCCAATGGTTTTCGTTCAGGAAATCATTCAAGGAAGCGACTGCCAAAAAGTATGATTTTTTTAACATTAAACAAAAAAAAAACAAAAAAACATACTCATCTATTATTGACTTTTCAGTAAGATATTAACGTATGATTATTTATAAAATTCAATGCTAAATTAACTTGGAAAGTGAAGATCTTGAAATACAAAATTCTAGATGGCAAACTTTTCAGTGAACACTGAATGGAAACAAGACACAGTGAGGTGCATGTTTGTTTTCCTGTGTGACACAGGATGGAAGGATTAAGGCTGGTGACCAACTCATATCCATCAATAAAGAGTCACTCGTTGGAGTGACACACGAAGAAGCCAAAACCATTCTCACCCGAACAAAGCTCAGGTTCAAAAGTGTTGTTTGTTTTATAAATATACATTATATGGCTGATTATATGATGTGAAACTTTGTTTTAATCCATGTGATATTCTTCTGACTCTTTTCATATCTGTTTAACTCTACAGACAAGACCCTACTGTAGAAATAGCTTTTATCAGAAGAAGATCTTCATCAGGCTCCAGCAGTGGACCACACAGTCCCATCTCCAATCAGCCTTCTTGTAGTTCAGCCACTAGTCAAGTCAAGCCCTCTGGACTTGGGGGACCAACTCTACCAGGAGGCCTCGTTCCCAAAATAGCCAACAGCCCAAACTCTGGTAGTGAGACGTTGCCTTCCGTAGAACTTACTATGGTAAGAGTTGAAACCTGAAGGGAGGTCCTGCTTTAAAAGGCAAGGATGATGTTTCCATAAAATGTCCACTTTGTGTTTTTCTTAAAGATACGACCAGCAACAGGAAAACCTGTTTCTGCACCAGTGTCCTCACCTGCGAGTGCCTGCACCACTGTGGCCAACTCTGGTACTGCAACCTTTCATTCTTTCAATAAGAAACACAGTAAAGCTACATACAAGATCAGCAACAGATCTGTTCCTTATTCGTATTATATCGTTTTATTACTGTATTTGTTAATAGTAAGGCTTTATTATATACTTTATTTAATAATGGTAGCAAAAAATTAACAAACAGGCTGATGTTTCATCCAAAAATATATTAATTCATTCATTTTCCAACTCGCTTATTCCCTTTTTGGGGTCAGGGGGGTCTGACGCACATCTAGCAAGAAGCGGGGATACACCCTGGACAGGTCGCCAGTACATCGCAGCCAAAAATATGTTTTTTTTTTTTAAATATTTAGTTGTTTTGTCTCGATTTTCTGTGAAGATAATGTTAATGTAGTTTAATGTAGGGCCACAATTGTCACAGACAATGTCATATAATGTGTTTTAATTTTCCAATCAAATTTCTATTTATTTATCCGAGAAAAGTCAGACAGTTGTATGTGATATACTAAAATGTCAATTATCTATCAAAATATTATTTTCTGCTTAAATGTAATGTAAGTGATAGATAAGGACAATTTAGTCAAAATCCGGATTAGACTTCCTGTTCAACAGATGTTCAGATTTTCTTGTGCTCACGAAACTCTAGACATAATCCAGCTTGTCCGGTTTGTAAAATGAATATTACCTTAAATTCAAATCCAGGCAACTCAATCCCATTCAATTCAACGACAAGCGCTTGTGATAAAGCTTTTAAAAGTGATTGACACACCAGCTGAACATGAAATGTCAAAAATGTATACAATTTTGGCCTTTGTTTAACATTGTCCTGAGAAAAGGACCTCAGAAGTAGTTATTGTGAAGTAGTTTAATAAGACGCAAACAAATTCCCAGAAAAAGCCTAGATAATGCGCATTAATCATGCTCAAAACCCTGATTGAGAACCCTTCAATGCCAAATCTGTCATGTCGGCTGATGCTATTCTGATCACTGGCTTTGAATTTCGAAGAAATCGTTGTGAGAATAAATCCCCATCCCAAACAAATATGCAGATAATGAATGCGTTAGCTCAAACTGATGAGATTCATACCTGGGAGCTCGGTTTCATTCATCATAAGAGGATTTCGCAAGGTTGGCACTAATTTGAGCAAACCATTGTTATTCCTTTCCGATTCACAAATCTAATCAGAGATGGGTGGGTGGGTGTATGGAGATAAAAAGTGCCTGTTAATAATATCAAACCATGAACGTGATCTGTGTTTCATAAAAGAGTTCATTCAGTCAAGATTTGTTGCCGTTTATATAAATAAAAAAATTGCAATTTTATGATGATGTTTGTATGACACATTTCCCCGTTTTACACCCAGTTTGAGTTTTCTCTCAAGAGTCAGTGGTTGTGCTGGACATATAATTAGAATTTTGTGAAAAAGTTGATACATTTCAGTAATTCTATTACAAAAGTGGAACTTGTATAGTGTATAACCGACAACTAATGAAAGTTCCACAATCTGTTTAGAATCAGAATTTCACAAAGAAAGGATGACAGTGGTGCAGCAGGTACCACTGCAAAGTAAGAAGGTTGGTGGTTCGGGGCCAGCCAGTGGCTTTCCTGAGAGGAGTTTCTCCCAGGTTGCTTTGGTAATGACTTTCCGCTCTTCTGCATTGTTGGGTGTAGTGTCGGAATACCTCATATATTTGCCATTAGGTTGTGGTTAGGTGAGTGCGTTGGCCATTTAACAACAGGAATAACCTGATCCTTAAACCAGGAACTAGTGGCTTTGGCACAGTGTGCAGGTTGGAAAAAAATCTGAATCTCCATAAAGTTGAGCAGCAGGAAGCATGAAATGCCCTAAAAGTTCTTGGTGGACACCTGTGTTGACCATGGACCTCAGAAAACACAGTGGGCCAACACCAGCAGATGAACATGGCATCCCAAACCCTCACGGACTGTGGAAACTTTATGGCAACGTGAATTTTGTGCCTCTTTGCTTTTTCTTCAGACTGACTTCAGTTTCCTCAAAGGAAATGCAAAATGTTCTTTCATCGACAAACTTGGACCACTCAGCAGCTTCTGATGCTGTTTCTTGTCATATGACACAAGGACACAACTGAAACCATGTCTTGTATACAGTACACTTTTTGTTATCGTCCCCAAATGTTTGGGGGTTTTGTTTCACAATGCACTCCAGGGTGTGGTTACCTATATGGCTAGTACACCTTTTGTCTAGTACATCTTGTCATTCCCTTTACCTTTCAGCCAGCCAGTTTTACATTTTTGGATTGGATTTCGGATGGCCATTTTTTATCACAATCATCAAAACTAAAAGAATTAAACATTAAATATATCACTTTGTGAAGAACGAGTGCTTACTTTTTAACTTTTTCAAACAAATTACTAAAATAAATCAACCTTTTCCCAGATTTTCTAATTATATGACTAGCACATATAGCTGACTCTACCGCTAGTTATGTGATCTTCGATGTGGACTCATGGACATGAAATATGCATGCTCTAAATGTTTTTTGTTTATTGTGGTAAAAATGTACAGATTAACTTTTAAACTAAGAAAAGTATTAAAATACCCACACCTCCCAAGTTTGTGACGGCTCTGTAAGGGAGTGATGCCACAATGTTCGGCTCATAAACAATTTATCTCAAACACTAGTTTGGATTCAGCTTCGTTCTCCTGTTGATTTCATTTGGGAAATAGTAGAGTTTTCAGAAATTGCAGAAATATGAAACTCAAAAAACAGAAACTGTTTATTATTATCAGACACAAGCATGGTAAAGGAAATTACCTCTAAAAATATGGTCCTATTAAGTTCTATTTTAAAGAAAGCCATACCCACCTAATATTGTACTTGACTGCTCTGTTTGTCTGCCATGTGTAGCAGTGTTGCTGACCAAAGATTCAGGTCCAGATTTGTTCAAAGAATTGTTTACACTGGAGTTCTATTAAACATATTTTGTGGGATTAAAACATTATTATGTCAGAAAATGCTGAAAATGTGTAGTTGCTTTTAAATATCCTGCATTCTTTCCGAATCATATTTGACTGCTCACAAACATCTGTAACAGATCAGAAAAAACTGACATAAAAACATAACAAGGATTATTTAGATGTACTCATACAAAGCATGGAAGCACTTTAATGGCTGAATATTTTTGAGAGCTCTACAAAGATAAATCGACAGACACAAATGACACTTTACTGAATTGAGTTTAAAATAAAGATTATGTGTTTTACCAAAATCACAGATTTTTTTTATTTTACTTATTCCTCTTTTTTCTTTCTGTTCAGATGTAACTGCTGCCTGTAACCCCAGCACTACCCGCAGACTCTCTAAACATCTAACCTGTGCCCCCTGCTCCGAGGTCAAGGCTGAGAAGATAGAGCAGGTGTCTAAAAAAACACAACTCTCAAATCACTGAAATAGAACAATCTGTCGTGACGGTCGCCTCCGCCATCAGTCTTTAATGATCAGTTCCTCGTCAGATTGGGCATCATGTGTAGCGTGAATTAACCCCTCTGTTGGGCAGCTATCCAGAATCTGCTCCTACTGTGGTGAAATCAATGGAGAGAGCAGCAGGACTCTGGTGTTTTTAATCATGTGTTGGTACACAAACTGTAATTGTGTTCTGCTGGGAAACACTAGATATTTAGATAATATCTTATGTAATATATTTAAACAAGAGATTGAAATAGTTTAATTGTGACTAGCTTGATGTAGATTGTATTACAAAACCATTTATGAATATTAATTAGACTCATGGGAAAAAAATAGTAATGTTAATAAGTAAATATTGTTATTGGAGCATGTCTGAGAGTAAGGCAGTAGTTATGTTCCCCTCGAGTTTTAAAGGGGCGTCGGTTATGTTCACAGGCTCTGGCGCTGCTGGGATTGAAGCCTAGTGAATCTCAGCTTCTGACTCTGAGAGAACGACTGCATTTAAACCCAGGAGGAACAGTGACCTACGCAGGTGAGAAGCATTCCAGTCAATCTTCGTTTTGATGAAGTCTGTAACCTTAACTTCTAAATGTTGTAATTTATTGTAAGGATCAGACCTAAAGAGGCATTGTTACCTTTCTAGATTTTGAGAGAGCGGCAAAGGAACTCTTTAAACTATCATCCAAGACGGATACTAAGCAGGAAATAACAAGATTGCCATTAAATCCAGTTGAGGTTCCATCAATCACAGCGGTAATACAAATAATGTCTATACTTACAAGTCTTTGTCGTTGTTGACATTATAGTTGAATATATATATACCATTTATTGAGTGATCTCTCAAGATACAAAATTAATCCGTTTGAGGGTTGCTTTCGTATCCAGTAATCCAGTCAGTGTAAAGTTTGTATAGCAGTGTAAAATTGTCCTCTCACAATAACTAAAAATACAGAAAATAATAGCTGAACTCCTGGCAAAAAAAAAAAGTGAGTACGCCCCTAAGTGAAAATGAACAAATTAAGTCAATTAGTCATTTTTCTTCCCCGGGAGCATGAATCTCATTAGTGTTACACTGTGTCAGGTGTCACCAGGCGAGTTAAATTAGCCTCTTACGCTCCATCAACCTGGCCACAGAAAGTTCAACATGGCACCTCATGCCAAACAACTAAGAAGACCAGAAAAAAACAAATTGTTGCTTTAAATAAAGATGGCCTATGGGCTAAAAGAAGATAGACAACAATCTAACAATGTGCGTTAAGAGGGCCATCCAGCGCTTTAAGAGGACAGGTTCTGCTCGGAAAAGGCCTCGCCATGGTCGGCCAAAGAAGCCGAGTTCTCAGAATCACATGAAGTTTGGCTTTGAAAAACAGAAGGATGAGTGCTTCCAGCATTGCTGCAGAGATTAAAGGCATGGGAGGTTAGCCAGTCAGTGCTCAGCACAGTTTTCAAATGATGCACAAGAAAGCTCACAAACAATTTGTTCCAAACATACAAACAAAGGACCAGAATTACTGGCACTGAGATGAGACCAAGATAACCTGTTTGGTTCAGATGGTGTCAAGTGTGTGTGGCAGCAACAAGATGGGGAATACTGCAGTGAAGCCGCTCGGGGAGGCCAGGCAGGACAAAGGCAGACCAAACATGGAGTTCCAACCAAGATGTTTTCAATGGTGCCACTGGTGTACAGATGCGAAATCAAACAAAACCAAAACATACAGAAACGAGCATGATCTCCTCCCTCTGGAAAGCAGCGTTCCAGCATGACAATGACCCAGCATCCCCAAACACACGTCCAAGATGACCACTGGCTCGCTAATGTGGCTGAAGGTAGAGGTAATGGACGGGCCAAGCATGCCTCTAGTCCTAAACCCCATAGAACACTTTTGGGGAATCCTGAAAAAGAAGGTGGAATAGCACAAGGTGTCAAATGGCCACCTCTGTGATGGAAGAGGACTGGAAGAGCAACCAGTGAAGCTCTGGTGAACTCTATGCCCAAGAGAATTAAAGCCATGCTGGAAAATGACAAAACATTGACATTCCACATTTTCGCTTAAGAGTGTACCAGGGGTTCAGCTATTGTTGCCTCTATTTTTAGTTATTTTGAGAGGACAATAAATTTACACTGTTATACAATTATTACACTGATTACTTTTCATTGTGCCCAGGAGTGTTGTCATATGAAAAGATATAAATAAATATTTGCTGAAATGTGAGGGGTGTAATCATTTTTGACATATATCATGTCACAATATAAATAATTCTTATTCTTCTGTATATTTGCAATTTGTCTGTTTCAAGTAACATTTGTAAATTACTGTTATTTTTTTTATTACCTTTAAGCCCTCGTTTTCAGACTCTGATTATCCGGAAGGAATGGAAAGACTAAGAAAAGACCACATTGAGGCCTTGAGGGAGCTGAAGAAACTCCAGGTACGAAACCGCTGTCATGCAGCTTTAAACTATATCTATGACTGTGTGATGGGCATTCCTGTGGTAATGATTGAAGCTTTTATTAATTCTCTGTGAGAGAAGGACTGTGTGAACTCTGCTGCTGACTCACGCTGAGATCTTGTTCCTGACAGGACAAGCTGACAGAATCTGAGAGCCTTAACCAGAAGATGGTACTGGAGCTGACAAAAGTTAAGCAGGTACTGTACACAATCAGAAAAGAATTCTGACTGTATCCCTTTAGAACAATCCAACTGCAAATAGAGTTTTTGGATGGTCCCCCTTTTTTTTGTTTAAATTTCACAAACTACATTTCAAAATTCACTTATTTGTGTTATGTTCATAGTAAATATAGGACATTTTACGTGAAAGTTCTATTTCGGTACACGATTATTCGGTCCCTGTGATTGTGTGCCTTGACGATGCACAGCTAGCAAGTCTTGCAATCTATTGTCTATTTTTCATTTTTGTAAGATTGTAAGGTGTCTCATGCCATAGGTGGCGGTAGTGAGACAACAACTCAAATGAAAAACACAGTCAGCAGAGGGGTTGGAAAAATAAATGCAGCCAAAATAATACTCAGAATCAAACTTAAATACCTTTTAACTCGGAAAAGTTATTCTAACTCTTGGACCTCTACTACATTCTTAAAAAAAATAATAATAAAAATGAACCAGCATCGAAGGGAACAAAACCAGGGATAATAAAGGGACACTCAAATGAGGGACAGCTGGCCCGGGGGAGGAAGTAAGAAGACACAGAGGTAATTAAATCAATCAATTAATTAACATTCAGAGACACAGAAGGAATACGTGTCAATGCTGACTTGAGAAAACATACACAGGAGAATCACGTGAGCAAACACGCGCGTGAGGACTCGCGAACGTGAACGAGGACAACTTAAAGTAAACCGGAAAAAAAGGCGAAAGCCGCCTGCGAATGTACCCGGGTGAACACCCGAGGGAAACAGCCACGAGAAATACAGAAAATAAAGACTAGGAAGACACAGGAATTACGAGATGGAAACATATATGAAACAGTAAGGAACACAAGCACCGGGAAACCGAAAGGGCGAGAGAGAAAGAGACCGAGCGCACCACTAAAAAAGTCTATTTTTCTTTCACTGTAAAATTAAGAGCACTTTTTGACTTGACAGTGACATTGATCATCTTCTAACCCGCTTATTCACTTTTTGGGTCACACTGGGTTATCTCCAGCAAACATTGGACGAGAGGCAGGGGGTACACCAGGGACAGGTCGCCAGTCCATCAAAAAGTCATTTACGTATCTGTGTAGTAGTAGTAGTAGTAGTAGTAGTAGTAGTAGTAGTAGGAGTAGTAGTAGTAGGCTTTTATTGTCAATTCTACCATATACAGTTAAGTAAACAGTTAAATGAAACAATGTTCCTCCAGAACCACGGTGCTGTATACATATAACATACATTAACAGACAATTTTAGACTGAAAACAAAAAGCTTGCATATATACAAGATACACATGATAAATAAATACAAAAATGGTAAACATGATATGCTACATAAGTGTGATGGAGTAAACATTTCTTGTAAAATGAGAGTTTTTGTGCAAAAAGAGCATTTAATAAAAGGAGAAAAACAGATGCTAGATGGATGTAGATTTTTACTTTTTTTACTTTGTTTATTTTAATGTATTATACTATACGTGTACACATTATAGAATAAACAAATATATATATATATATATATATATATATATATATATATATAATATAAGCTGGTTGCTATCTCCAGCATACAATGAGCGAGAGGCCCCCGCCTGGACCTAAAAGGGAATGTAGATAATTCAATTAACCTAACCGCATGTTTTTTGAGGGGATTGTGGGGAAACTGGAGTACCCGAAGGAAACCCATGCAAGTACAGGGAGAACATGCAAACTCCTTCAGGTCACCGGTGGGCCTCGAACTAGCAGCCTTCTAACCAAAAGGCCAAAGTGCCACCCACTGCATCACCGTGAACTTACATAATTACATTAAATCAGTGTCCAAAGTACTTTGATTTATTTTGCCTTTAATATACCAATCATTTTTATCAAGACTAATAAACTCTATTAAGACTTCATCTTAAACAATCTAAATTGTTCCTAGTTGAGTAAAAAGTAAAATATTTAACTTTGAAATGTATTGAAGTGTAATTAAAAACTCCCTAAATTAAAATACTTGCATAAAGTATACTTTCACTTACTTGAAAAACAGTACAGTAACGAATTACATTTACTTTGTAACTGCCCACCACTCCATTAAATTTAATATAAAAGTACAACATATATTCTACATTTACAGGTATGTATTTGACAACTGCTTTTATCCAAAGTGACTTACATTTTAAGGATTTTTCAACACATTTGATCACTTCTCGCTGTCCTTGGGATTTGAACCCAAAACTTAGGTGGTGTTATTGCCATGCTCTAATGACTAAGCCACAGCAAAGTGGTTAATGACATAAATACAAACTATAACATACAACAAGCTACTTTTTCCAAAAGATAATGTCATGCTAATATTACATTGTTACTCCATGTGGAATGCGCTGCCACTGACTAATTTTACTGAGGGTTTTGTGTCATTTTTGTTGTTTCATTAAACTGTTCTGTTCTATCATGTTCATTTGTTCTTATAAACAGTGTCTAGCACTTTGTGTCTACCTATCGTAGTGCTATGAAAATAAAGATGGTATACTTTCCAGACATCTTTTCATCCATCCATCCATATACTCATCCATCAGCTCTTTTATCTTCCGTGGCCGCATTAAGATCTGCCATAGGGGGGAGCTGTGAGCACATCGAACACTTGCAGTACAGCTGAGATTCACTTGCCCTTATAGGCAAACTCTAAACCAGCATTAGTTTGAGGAGCACCGCTATGAATTCAGAAAGAGTAGAGACAAACTTTGATGAGCAACATCCGAAAATCTATTTTGAGTGGATTGAGCTCTCTACAGGAAGCTTGAAACACCCACATCAGAGCATCGTGTGGGAGATGAAGTGTCCAGGGCTTTGTGGGATGGCAATCAGTGTTTGGAAATAGTTCTTTTTGAGCTATAAACACACAGGCTCCCACTGCCTCTCTGGGTTCTGCTACAGAGCCTCAGGAGTACCTGTTATGTAAACCCAAGTCCAAAGAGCTTCAGCATTCTATCAAAGATTAAATGGAATTGAGTGGCCTTACGGGACTATTGTTAAAATATTATAGTCGCTCTGCCATGTTTCTGTTAGATATTTGACAGTACAGCAGTTCATCATTTTTTTTTTTTTTTTACATGTGTTGTCCTTTTTGGAGATGTAAAGCCTCAAAAACGTCTTAAAGATGAATGCTGCTGTGAAGTACAGCTTTAGAAAACAACTGCATTTTCATAAAACAGATAAGTGTTATTTTGGCAAAAAAAGATGCCCATACAATAAATAAAATTCTAATTAAAAAATAATACAATATTACTTAGAATCATTCTGTGAGCAGTAGCAACAAAAATAAATAAATAAATAAAAAAAACTTTTAAATACAACTGAAACAAAATTAAACTGTTGTTATTGTCTAAATGAATTAATGGAAATGTGGCTATTTCATATGAATATACATATATATTGACCCGAAACATGGATAACCACATATATCAGAAGATATAACCTAACTCAGACTGGTACTGCTAAAGGAATTCTGGGAAATCACTGAGAATGCTGGGAAACTTTACATTTTTTGTGCAAATCTGTAACTCAAACTGAGAACCTTGTCAAAAAAAAACTCCCTACAATTGTGGAGGCTTGGAGTCTGTGTAAGAACATACAAACCACCGTGCATACGAAAAAGTATTTGAAACAGGCTTTAGAGGGGGTTAAAATACACCATTGAAAATAAATGGGGAAAATAAATGAAACTATCGTGACAATAGGACATCAGAGAGAATGCAGGTTTTGATTATGTTTATCATTGTAACAACTTATTTTTTATGAAATCACAGACAGCTAGCTAGCAACCAAACTGTTTAGCCCAGCAATCAAATTTTCTGAACTCTATCTCAGCTTTGGTATATGATAGAAACATTGGAGTCGGTTTAAATAACGTACAGTGCCAAAGGCAACTTTATATTGTGTACCTGGCCCCTCCATAGCAACCAGGCTGTTTAGCATAGCAACCAACTTGGCACATCTCTATCTCAGCCAAGGAAAATCATAAAGACATCGGAGTTGGTTTATGTCACTCATTGTGACATTGGCTTTTTATAGTTCTAGTTTCTAGTTTTCATCTAGTTAGTTTGTGCTACTTTTTAAAAGAAAAATGTCATACGTTCCTTACTCTGATTAGAGAAAACCATTTGTTTTGTCTCATTCACCTTGATGTTACCAAATGGAGCTAGAATGACGTTGAATCGCCGAATCTTTGACCTAGAACAAGCCCCCTCAGAGCCAATATTGTTCTTTGGCAGAAACGGGAAATGTGGCGAGATGAGCAGAGTCGCAACATTACTAAAATCTGATGTAAAAGCAGTTAAAGATACTTGGACAGATGGCATCATAGTACCATGATGGATTTCACTGAGCTCCTGAAGGAAGCCCATTGTCCAACAAAAGCAGCACGCATGGGTGTTTGATTTAAATACTTTTGTTTATGGATGTGATTTTATTCATGTATTTCAGCAAGACACTTCACTAAGCATCCTGCAAGTTAAGGAATGCAAGGTAGACCGAGTTTTTCTTGTATTAAATAAGGAATCAGATGTGTTTGTATGGCATGTGGCATTTAGTGAAGTATTGTATTCTTGTGTCGACAAAAGCTGGTGGAATTATTGTGGCTTTCTCAAAACCATTTAATTGCAAGTTGACCTTAAGAGATGATCTGAACTGAGAGGAAGATGGTGTTGCGTTTTATGAAAGAAAGTATAGAATGCGTGGTTGCCTGGGACTCTGAGGCCCTGTGACATTTGCGTTTGGTCCCCGTGTCAGTGCAGCTTCACTCTCGTCTTCCCAGAGTGCTTTTCTTTGCTCGGTGTGTATGCAGTTCATCCCATCAAATGCTAACAGAAGTGCTTCACTCCCTGCGGTGTGAAACCAAGGCTTTTTTTAAAGCACTGGATGTTTCTTTAGAGCTTTGTTCGGTGTTGCTGAATTCTTTCTGCACTCTTCACCCTCGCCTACACTTCAGCTTCTATATCTGCCATTAGAGCAACAGGTAGGCTGGCAGGCTTTTCAGCAGTGAGCTTTAAAGCCTCCTCTCTTGGGAGAAATGTGCAGGCCACTGTACATTCTATCCATGCTTTGCACACCCCATATACATTACGGCAAACGTGTTTTGGGGGAGGGGGTGGTCGGGTGTCAGCTGGGGCTTGTACATGTTGTCTTTGCAATGAGAAATCTCTATTACATTGGATTTTTACATTGTGTTCTAAGATTATGTTTTTCCTGTGCATAAACATGTTAAATTTTTAGTTTTACCTAAATTAAACAAAGATTTGCTGTGGTTAACAGTTTGTTTGAAACTGCCCTATTGGAATTTTATTTGTAAAATAAATAGTTATAAAGTCAGCGCTATTGTAATGTTTTTAGATGACTTTGGAAAAAAGTTGGAGGAGTCTCTTTTTGAGGGAAATACAATTAAGACAACATAAATGAAATCATTCTGTGCTGACGCAAACTATTTCTCTTGAGACTCAAAGGCTTGATTGAAGCTTCTGTTGTTCACCGAGTTCACAAATTCTTTCTGAGAAAATCAGGGACTAGTTAAAGTTTCCACATTCTTCACAAATAGCATTAATAGCATAGTGATCATTCTCCATTGTACGTGAACATTAAATTGGCATAAGTACTCATTCATATGCATTATCATAGTTATTTTTTCCAGTCTTACTCTAATTGCTCAATCTGCAGGATGGAAGTCATAGAGCCTTTTTAATTTCACATTTTAATGCTGTGAGTTAATGTCTATATGATTTTCACACATACACTGGGTTAAAAAAGTATTTAGTCAGCCACCAATTGTGCAAGTTCTCCCACTTAAAAAGATCAGAGAGGCCCGTAATGTTCATCATAGATAGACCTCAACTATGAGAGACAAAAGGAGAAAGAAAAATCCAGAAAATCACATTGTCTGATTTTTAAAGAATTTATTTGCAAAATATGGTGGAAAATACGTATTTGGTCAAAAACAAAAGCTCATCTCAATACTTTGTTATATACCCCTTGTTGGCAATGACAGAGATCAAACATTTTCTGTAAGTCTTCACAAGATTTTCACACACTGTTGCTGGTATTTTGGCCCATTCCTTCATACAATTCTCCTCTAGAGCAGTGATGTTCTGGGGCTGTCGCTTTTTTTTTAAATACTGGTACTTTTTTACCCCACTGTATCTTGTCTCCTTTTTTATTGGCACTATCATTCCCTATGGCTTCCTAGTGGTAGTGGCCTAGTTATCATTACTTTGTCTGACACCTATGGGGCAGTAATGTGATGACTTGTATCCGAGCACTGGTGTGGACTTCATTAACCTGGCAAACACCGGTTTCGTTCCTAGATTGTGCAACAACTTGTTCAAAAAGTTCTGGGCTATCAGTGTTTGCTGAAATGATCTGTTTTATTTTCATTTACTTGTGACACAGTGTCCAATTAAATGATCAATCTTGTGATAGAACTTTTAGCATAGCTTGGCATAGGTCATTGAAACCTGTTATATTGTCAAAATACTATAAAAACATGAGTTTTGACAATATTTGCAAGAAAATGCGAGGCCATCATTTAGTTTCATTTTAAATACCTCAAATTAGTGCCATCTAGTGGTGAAAAGAAGGAATAATCCTTGGAAGTACAAGACCTGTGATATTGCTTGTGTTTTTTAAAGTTCTGGCACAAAAAAAACACAATGGCACAAAAATTTTTTGGGTTTATTTTTGACCTTGTCTTTGCTTTTTCTGGGCATTTATTCAGTTTTATTTAGTCTCAACAGTTTAGATTTTTTTGTTATAAAAGAGTTTTGGAGTAAAGAAAAAAAAACATTTTTTGTGCACAATTTCAGGTTTCTTATGGAATTATTGTGTAATGTATTGAAAAAAATATAGGGTTAAAAGAAGCTGGGGTTGCATTGAAAGAATTATATGAAGCATCACCACAAAAACTGCTTTGAAGGTAAGTTTTAGAACAATTTTTAAAGTAGTTAAAAATATTAAAAAGGCCCCAGCCTTCTAAGGGTTGAACTTAAGAGCTAATGGCCTAATCCGATTCAATGATCTATGCTAAGCTATGCTAAAAGTGCCATCATTAGATCTGGAGAATGGCGGAAGGTTTCAAAAGATAAAATAACACAAATTGTCTAAATGGGAGAAGGAGAATTATAACTATTAGTGTATTTCAGTAAAGTATGGGGCTATCTACAACAAGGCTGTGGGTTAGAATGCCGGGGAAAGCTTATGCTCAATCCTAGTTAGGATCACAGTGTTCTGCTGGTACCTGTTTCCAGCTCACAATGAACAATAGTCATGGAGCACCAGTTCGCCACATTCACTTCTAGAGTCATTTCAAATCTTTAATTAACCTTAAGGATGTTTTTGGCAGAGTACCCACAGAAAAATCACACAAGAGGGAGGAGAATGTGCAACCCCACTTAGAAAGCCCACTTGCTGTTCTCGAACCAATGTTTATGTAAATGAGAAAACCTAAATATAAATGATAAATGAATGTAATATAATAAATGTGATACATGCACATGTGTTATTATGGCTTCAAAAGTGGAAACAAATCAGAATGGTGTCTTGTCATGCTTCCAGCAACTTGACCAATGGCTGTATCTGTGTCATGGGGGAATGACACTGTTCAGGAATTTCCAAGTGCACTGAGTTTACAAATGTTTTGGGGGGAGGAGAACCCCTGAGCCCTGTAGGGTCCTACTGTACTAAACATGCTCTCTCAGCACAGCTGCTCAGAGTGGAAATCCTCTGTTGCAGGAAACAAAATCTGCAATGGAGGAGAGTCGATCCCTGCGCACCCGGATCCATCTAGCAGAGGCGGCCCAGAAACAGGCCCGGGGAATGGAGATGGACTATGAAGAAGTCATTCACCTCCTGGAGGCTGAGATCGCGGAAATGAAGTCCCAAAAACTTGAACAACCCCCTCTTGGAAAGGTATTTTCAACATTAAATGAAGAACAGTTGCAATGTCTTGTTACTCTCAGTACACACCACCCGCTGAGCTCCACTCCGGGTTTTCCTTCTCTCGTGTACTACACAAAGTAGGTCACTGTTTGCTTTGTATTATTCAGCGACTGGGCTGATGTGCTCTGAAGGCTTTAACATGATCTTGCAGGGTGACGTGGGCTGATGTAGTTATTTTTGATTTTTCTGGCTAGCAACCTTCAATATATTCAATATATACATATATGAATATATGCTTATTTTTACATATATAGTAAATAGAAGGGGATAGAAATGGCTCCAATTTGGTTATTTAATATATATATATATATATAATATCAATAAAAAAAAAAATATATATATATATATACATATATATATATATATATATATATATATATATATATATATATAGCAGGTATATATATATTTATAGCAGGTTTCCACAGTCATTACACCAAATTGGAGCCATTTCTATCCCCTTCTATTTACTATATTCCTGTTACCCCAGCCCATCCCCTTCCTGAAGATCTAGGTTGTTTCCATAAGTCAGTTTTTCTGCAGGAAGTTTAATCACTTGGATCTTTAGAATGTCATGGGAAGAGCACATGTTACTCTTGTTAATTTCTTATTTACATATTTGATGATTTTGTGATAAGATCTTGGAGCTTGATTTTAAACATTTTTTTCTGTTACTCATATTATTTAAGCGATTTAGTTTAGTTTAGTTTAGTGTAAAAAGCACATATTGGGTAAATAACTGCATTTGCAGAATTTTCTGGTTCCATAATCATGTGACGCCATGAGGCTATTTAGCACATATTGTTAATTCTTCTCCTAAAAGTCCCGTGACGTTCAGTTTTTTTAGATTTATAATGAAAACAGCAACCGTCTTTTGATAATAAATCTATTAAAACATTAAATATGTTATTTAAGATGGGTACTAAAGTTTGTATGCTGTTGGAATTTGACATTGTAAGCACAAGATTATTTATTTCATGATTGAACTTTCATTATAATACACATATAAAAAAAATTTCATTAATAGGACATCACTTTCCTTCTACACAGGAGGATTTACAAGATCTCAAGAAAAGGATTTCTGTGCTTGAATGCCAATTACGGAGGAGTGAAACTGCAAAGAAGCATTTCGAAGTCTCAACGGGTAAACTTCTACAGTTTGTAGAGGTGATTTTCATTCATTTCAATTTATTGTAAAGGACTAGATTGTAAAAATGGTGGAAAAGTTCTTGGAATGCACCTCTAGTGACAAACATCACACCAGGCTGAACAGATCTGGTCAAACAAGAACTTGATCATTCCAAGCATTCTTACAAAACAGACCTTTGAAGCCAAAAATCAGTACATTTTACATGGAATGTATAATGACTCTAGTAATAGAGAGATAAACAACATGAGGGTCAGAATATAGCTGTTTTTACTCACACATGCATTCATAAATCACACTCCGACTATCTGCCCATTAGTGTCAGACACACTAACCCACAGTGCTACCACTTTTAGGGCTTAACCGTTAAAGTCTAGGGTCTTTTTGAGTGTTTTTTACTACAGTGGTACAAAAAGTACAATTCTGAATATTACATTTTGCCATTTTTACTGCAAAAATTGAGAATGAACAGTATTTATGTTTTATAACAAAAAGTTAAAAAAATTACGAAAAAACAAGCAAAAACATATACATGTACAATTGTGTGGATTTTTTTGTGCAAGAACTTTTAAAAACATCAGCCAAATCACAAGTATTGTACTTCCAAGGGTTATCCCTTCTTTTCACCACTAGACGGCACTGATGGCACCGATATGGGGTCAATAAAATGAAATGAGACAATCACGCGTTTTCATATTTGAATTTGAATTACGTTGCAAATTATGTCATAACTCTTGTAATGTTCTTTTAAAACTATCAAAAGTGTCAAAGCTAATAACCTTTTTTAAATCTACCCATTATATTTGATATCTAAATTAAACAAGTGGTGAGTTGCATCGTCCCTACTTAATTCAAAACAGCCTTTGTGATTGGCACAAGCACTGTGCAGAGATTTGTAAGGGATAATGTATTACATTATATATTAGTAAGAGACAGAGAAGTAAAACTCTAGTTAAATAAAACCATCCCTTTCCTAATTATCCACAACTTTTGACCAATGCAACCTTGGATAGGCATAACCCTTACTTGAATTAGTGGGTTTAGAAGATGAATCATTATGATTGGAGCTACTGTCAGAGGTATGTTCTTATGTTATCATACTACATTTGTATTTTTCATAGGCTGTCCAAGGCTTCTTGTCAGCTCACCAAAGCACCCCAAAAGGCAATAGGTGAGAAAATGCTTTTTATTCTTTTATCAGCTTTTCAATAGAGTAAATTTAGAAATAAGTAGAGAATCCCCTGCTGATTTTGAAAGTTTACCAACAGACAAAAGGTTGGGCATTGATTTTATAGTAGATTTATTGCAGCTGGGATAACAACAAAAATCCAGAAAATATATAAACTGATTTGAACTAGAGTGACAAAAAATAATTAATAGAAGCTCATTTACTGCATAAAAGACACTTGACCACAGAACTAAAAGGCAGAAAGATACCAACAGTTGGTGATATTATTTACAAATAAACACAAATAACTCCCGATCTCCCTCAGTTTGGGGCTACACTCAAGATTTCACATTTATCGTATTTAGAGCAATGAGACGTACAAGAATAATCTACACTATTTCCAAAGTTCACAGTTTCTCTATTAATATTGACGGTTCCTGATTCTGACACCACTCTTTCGTTTCAGTCACGTATCAGTAATAAAACTCTGTTTGCTTTCACCTTATCAACCTCTTCTCTTCTTTACGCTCTACAAATCTCTCCATAAACCTCAAGTAGTCCAGCTCAATCAGACATCCAAAAAAAAAAAAAAAACTGTGGAAAGAGTTGAATGCTTGAGTTGTCTCAAAGCTATAATGACTTGGTCAGGACCTGCAAAGACGAGGGGACAAAATGGGTGTCAGTACTGTGTGTGTCTCTCCTGTTATCTGTCTCTCGCACTAAACTCACCAAATCAATCACCACACGATCTGTGACAAATCTCCTTGTTTCGCTCCCCTACAAATCATGTTTCTTCTTAAAACACTATTTCTCCAACATTCTGCGTCAGATCTACAGTACACGTATGGTGACTCTCTAGTATTACTTTGCATGGTTGGTTCCACTTCTGCTTACCATACTGATTTCTGTGTCTCTCTGAAGACTCTTCTTCACTCTACTCACCACTAGAGATTGGTCCTGATCCTATTTGGTAATGAACTCAACCATTACAATTCCAAGAAGTAAAAGGAATTCAACATGTCTTTATGATTTTCCTAAGCTGAGATAGTTAAATTCTAAAATGGTTGCTATGGTCAACAGTAGGGATGCTATTGATGGGTCAGTGACCTTATATAATGTTCTCTTTGTCACTATGTCATCCAATCTCTGTTTAGCATTTACCAAAGCTGAGAGTTGCTAGGGTAAACAATTTAGTTGCTAATATGAAGATGTCATTAATGTCATGAACATTTGTAATTTGTTACAATGAATAGCAAAAACAGACCCCCATTTCTCTATGTTGAAGACATTTTCATAGCCATTTCCCATTTATTTTTAATGGACGTCATGAGTCAATGGAAAATTTTAACTCTTTCTAGAGCCTAGGGTTCAAATGCCTGAGCACAGTGGTTGCTATGTTCTTGAACAGACTGAAATTCTACAGTTTTTGGCCCATGTTAACTCAGTGGAAACTTTCCCAGCATCCCCAGTGATTTCCCAGAATTCCTTTAGTGATAACGGTCTGAAAAGATACAGGAACCCAAGTCAGACCAGTTTGGTGGCTGTAGCTCAGGTGGTCTAGCACGAGCTGTGTTTGATTTTTTTTTACCCAAAGCAAAAGACGAAAAGGTTATCTTTTGGAAGCTAACATGAATACAGGAAACAGAATTGGAATTACAGGAAGTGGAATTCAACTGAAATCTGCTTAGTGCTGTTTCTGAGCATTTATTTGTGATCGTACACAAAAAAAGCTTTCCAAATACGATCAAAATTCTTTTCACTCAGACTAATTGGGCTCTCACTGGCTTACGTTTATACTCCCAGGTTATAACCATTCCTCCTGAATGGAAATCTTGTTAGGGTCACATGTGTGAAAAAGAATCCTATTTCAAATTTACGTTAAACATAACTAAAATTTGTGGAATTATCATGCTCAACATATCAAACATGCAGTACTTTTGTATTTCTTTTATGTTTGGTGATGGTGAGATTTACAATATTGAATGTACTATAAACTATCAAGCAAATCAAGTCTAGTTATTTTATGTAGCAACTTAAGTGGAATTTATTTGGTTTCTATTCGGTTTCCTGACATTCCAATTCCGTTCCAGGAAGTGTATTGGAACTTATCCTTTTGCGATCCGCATTGACTATTTCTTTTAAAGGAAAGCAGTTGTTTTCTAGAACATAAATATGTGTAAATAAACCCAAGTTACACGTGACAATACCTCTTTCTCTCCTTCCAGCTGTGACACAAGGGTTACATCACTTTGTGAATCAGTCAAATCATTTTCTCACTATGAGTGCAAACATGTTTCGAAGTGCATTTTGAAAATAGTTGCACAATTACCATTACATTTGTAAACTGTAATTATAGTCTAAATCATTAAATGGGTCATGAACTGGGGTTGTATTTATTGACCTTTTTGTTGTAGAAACAGTCGGTTTCAACAGGCATGTTTACTGAATATTCATATATTCATGATTTGTTCCCTGTAATTGACTGACAGTTTTAAACGTTCATGTTTTCAGCTCAAGTGTAGACGATCTGATAAGAAACAGGACAGCGTGTATGAGATTGATCTCTATAGTCTATAGTTCCAGTAACCAGTTTAGTTCCAGTTCCAGTTTATGTGAACAAGATCATGATCAAATACCCAGTAACCATCACAAGCAATTTGGGAACATTTGTGACTAAACTGGCAAATGTTGGTTCAGGACACTTCAAAATAAAAGAGATTCTCCTACAGCTTGTTAGAATGGAGTTGTTATACCAGTGAATTTAAAATAAAGTTTTATTGTAACAAAGTATGAGTTCCACCTCCACCTCCACTATATTTATATATATTTTTTCAAGATAAACATTAGCATTTTGAGCTTAGTGATGGACTGGTGACCTGTCCAGTTGTCCAATGTTTGCTCGAGACAAATAAAGCATAATGAATTAATTAATTTAATTTTGAGCATTTTTAAATTAGTTTCTCAGTTCATGACCTTTGTATAAAACAGTACTGCACTGGGTTTCAAGAAAAGGTAGTCAAAAGTGGCTTTCTTTGATGCTGTGTTTTTAAGGTGCAAAATGGTTTCTCCACAAGGGAGATTTCTTTTCCATTATAGAGTGGGGAAAAGTCTTGGATAGCTAATGACTAGAGGTCAGCACAACACCTTCCTGTGGCAGTGATGTTGATTAGGCTCAATCAAGATGGCCTCCTGCAGCCAGAGGAGGAGAACACATCTGGAGAGCTCTTTTCCACCTAATGATCATCCCCACCTGCAGAGAGGCCACAGTGCCATTGTCTATTAGACCTAGAAAATGACTAGAAATATCCTCTTGAATCACGGTGAAGGCTTGTTAGCAATTTGCATTCACATTATTTCCAAATATTAATGCTTTAGAACTGGGTAGGTTTTCACAAAAAAAAATATTGCTTCTTTCTATATAAGGTAATGAAAATGTAAAAAGCAAACATCTGAAATACCCTTTCATTTTATGAGGGCTCTCTAGTAGTTGTGTGCTTACATTATTTACGTTTCTAGCTATTGGTAACAAATAATTTTCTGTTATTATAGCAGCTCTCGCTTTCCCACCATGTAGTCACCATGTAACGCGATGTAAGTTTTTATTATTATATTTTATGCACGTACATAAAAGATTCTAGATTCTATAATATTACAAAACAAATGATTTCAAATGACTCTCTCTGCCTTAAGTAACACATGTATCCGAACAAAAGGTATTGTTTATCACTTAGAAGTACTTCTTTAATGCAATTACATTACACAATAATTCCACAAAATGAAATTGTACAAAAAATACCATAACATTTTGTTTACTGGAAAAATCTCTAAAATTGAGAAGGAACAGTTCAAGTGGTCAGAACAAAAATCAAGTGGTGAGAAAAAAATTATTAATAAATTACCCAAAAAAGTAGAGAAAAGAAAAACCCAGGAGAACCTTTCCTACCTGTTCCAAGCACTTTTTGTGCCATTGTTCTTTTTTCTCGTGCGAGAACTTTGAAAAACACAAGCCATATCACATTGTACTTCTAAGGGTTGGGCCTTCCTTTTCACCACTAGATGGCCCAGAGAGTTACGATCCAGTTTGCAAATCCAAAAATGTTCCTGTTTCTGTGAAGCTGCTTTGAAGAATCTGCATAAAAGCTCTATTGAGACATTTTCAGTAATTGGTTGAGTTATGTTTCTTTCTTGAATGCACATTACAGCTTTCCTAACAATAACTGTTGTTCGACAGTACTTAGTTTACTTTTAATTTTAGACCTCAAATATGTGACTTATACTCAGCAATTAAATACTAGATATTAAATACACAGTAAAATCCTAAGAGTTAAATTAACTCTACTCAGGGTAAACTGACCATTTTATTCTTTCCTTTTTTTTCTAAATATGTATAAATAGCTAAATTAAATATGCAGTTAAAATATTTCAGTGTCAGATTTAGGTTTAATGAGGTATTGATGAGTTTTAATTTACAAATTTGGTAAAAAAAACTCTAATTATTTTACTTATTAGAACAAGATTATCAATGATTTCTCTTGCAAACGGCTGATGATAAACCAAGAGATTTGAACCAAGCGATAACTGCTTCTTATAAGACCTGTAAGTGTGGTAGTTTCATAATATGTTTTTATAACCGTGGTCCATCCATTTCACTGGGTCTGACTCCTTTTCTCAAAAATTCTACATTTATTAGGAGTCCTACTGCGCCCTTCTTTCTGTCCCTCTGCCCAACATGCTTTGTTCATTTCAGGTCAAAGGCAGAGCACCTTTTTTTAACAGCTTTTATAACACGAAAGCGCACAAAACTAACCTACATTTCATATGAAATAATTCTGTGAAGGTAAAAAGATTTATCAAAGGCAAATTACATGTTTTATTCGCAAACTTTGGCATAGTCTTATATTTTATTGAATGCTGTGAATGGGTAACCATTAAAACACATAGTTAACTGGTTTGAAAACCTTTCAACAGAAAACTGAACCATTACCATGAACCACCATGAGTAAATGATGATAGAATTGCTTTTTATGGTAATGAACTCCATATCCAAACTCTAAAAAATGACTCATTTGCTTGCTGGGGTAAACTTAATTCACGTTTTGGGTTACACTTTAACCCAACCATTGGATTCATTTTACATGGCTTGATGGGTTATTTATTACCTTTATGTTTGGTTATTAATGAAATTACGTACAGTTTTGGTAATAATAATTTATTTCAATATAGAACATATAACACACCTGTATTCTAATCACAATAACATAAACATTTAAGAGATTTGTGTCCACTGAGTACCTCTCAGTGCAGATGACAATCCCTTGTGTAATTAAAACAAAGTTTGAAGGTGTTTTTTGAAATTTTGAAAAATGTTTTTTAATCATTTTTAGTAAATGAAATTTATTTAAACAAATATATATATATATATTTTCATCATCTCCCAGGCAGTGTGCAAAAAATGTGTTCCCTTTCAGAATTTGGAAGGTATTCCTCCCTATAAATACAGAACAGTTTGCCTGAGTAAATCAGTTCTTTTATCAAATCTCACAAAAATCATTCATTCATTTTCTTTAACCGCTTCCTATTTTTCAGGGCCAAAGGGTTATGCTGGGGTTACCCATCTCTAGAGCACAAAAAATCATGCATTAAATCATTTAAAATGCATTTACAAGTTTGGGATTTATTTGCAGCATATTTATTTTGTGAAACATTTCAAGCCTTTATTTGTGTCAATTTTAATCATTATACATTACAGATAAAAAAAAAAAAATATGGTATACAGTATTTAACAAAACAAAGATGTCCTGAAAATTAAAGTATCCATCTGAGAGCTTCAGAAATCAAAATAACATTTTTTAGCTAAATTTAGCTAAAGCTTGCAGAATCCCGTAGATATCTACCTCAATCATTTGCGCTGTTGATAAAGAAAACAATGCTAAACGAAATATGATTTAATATAATTAGTATGTCATAAAACAATAAGCTTTAATTTACTTGAAAATTCTTTACTTGAAAATACCTTCCTTAAGTTAATTTAGAGTTTCAAGAACAGCCAGCACAAAAAAGATAACGTTACTTTGTATAAAATGTTTTAAAACCAAATTGAAGTAGCAACGTAAGTTAGTTTGTGAATGTTTAACTTTAAACATATGTCACTTTGGGGAAATATGTTATAAATCTTACCAGAAAATCAATTGAATCCTGCTGACGGATGTTCTGGACACACGTGAGAATCTTCTCAGAAACGGAAGGCACGAGCCACGGTTTCAAAGCTCCGGGTAAAAGGTTCACTTTACTGTAAATGAAAAGTGCAATGAAACAGACGGAATGGCCGAAGCCGTTCACATAAACGCGTAACAGTAAAACATTTTGAGGAATATCGTGAAAGCAGACCAGCTTCTAGCCACTTCTAGCCTAACAGGTGTAATGACGACCAACTAATTTTATGTTAAACCAACAACTAAAATATTCATTCATTCATTTTCATACCCGCTTCTTCCCTTTCGGGGTCACGGGGGTCTGCTGGTGCCTATCTCCAGCACACATTGGGCGAGAGGCAGGGGTACACCCTGGACAGGTCGCCAGTCCATTGCAGGGCATGAATATGTAATAATGTAAATTAAATCAAAGTAATAAAATATTGATCCAAACACGGGGTCAACTGTTCATAAAGCCCTTACATGCCACCTGTTCTTGGAGATTTGCCCTCAAACAACCCGACCTTTGGGTTAAAACCCTTAACCCAGCAGTGTGGTTACAGATAACCCAGCGTTTTTTTGCGTGTAGGTTGCCATGGTGTCTTAAAATATCTAAAATTGAAAAAGGTAAATGGTAGTCCTTAAAAATCCTTAAACATTTGGTTGTTTAACAAAAACGGCTGCCATAGCAACCACAAATAAAGTAATTTTTTCTCATATAGAACATTATCATTTCACAAAGGATTTGCTCAGGAGATGAACCTCTTTATAAAACACAGCATTTTTAAAAGTCATTCTTTTAAAAATGTCAGCTAATCTGTCATGTTAGATTTCATGTCATTTCAAGTGCAAATATAGGTCTGATTAGGTTATTGTAAACAAAAAAATGCAAGTTTAAAAAAATCTGACTAATAACATTAAATATTCACCATATAGTCTTTTCTATGACACATGTTTATTTGTTAATAACTGAAGATTTACACATTCACTTGTCAAATGTATTCTGTTCCTTTATATAGAGACTTTTTTATATTCATAAAGAGAAAATTTTGTAGTTTTTGTAGAATCTCGAGCTGCAGGTACTGTTTACATTTTTAGATAGCTTGTATGCCATACTATCTTTACAGTGATTTATGTTTGATAGATTTTATAGTTCATTTATGGCAGTTTCTTGGGTAAACATAAGTATGATATAGATTTTAAATTAGAATCATAGTGGTATGAATAAATTTGGCATTGTGAACATTTTGGTCAATTAAGTCTGTAAAAGAAACATTTTTAATCCATTTATCACAGTTCTACCAATGAGCTGAGGTCCTCGCCTTGTGGTGGGAAGAAAAGCCCCAGCTCTGCTTCTGCTCTGGCTCTGGAAGCTAAGGAACTCTCCCAGGCTGTCAAAAGCATTCTGGAGCTGGACTGTGAGTATTCAACCATTCTTTATGCTTTTTGTGTCAGAAACATGATTAATGTATGGACATCAATCATCATTAAATGTAATCGATTTAACTGTGATGCATGAGAGAGTGGTGCCGTGCCACCTGCATCACAGGTTTTACAAATTATGTGTGAAATTGTACAACAAACACAAAGGATTGATCCATTTAATGAGTAACGTATAACGTCAATTGTTCCATCTCAGAGATCTATTCAGTGTCAACTGGTGCATGTGTGCCTCCAGACATGTAAGCAGTTGTTGATGTTGTGTAAGCTTTTGTTTTCTACCCAGAGTTACACATTATTGTGCAAATAGACTCAAAATGGTTGCTATTGCATGGAATAAGTTGAAATGTGAGTATCATTGTCTTATCTTATCTTATCTTATCATTAAGACTTTATCCGTGTCCATCTATTTATCAGTGAATACAGCATATGTAAAGCTAAAGCAATCCGTCAAACGTTGAAAAGACAAAATCCACACATTAAACATCGTCATTAACTGCAGGGGCTAATACTTACACAAGAGAACACAGTCATGAAGAAACAGAACACTTTGAACTAATTATGGATAAGTGGACTAATAAAAAACTAATGAGTTGATATGAAAACAAATTAATGGAAGGAAACACAACCATAAGCACCAAAACCAACAAGCTGCCTTTTAATATTTTCCATTTACACATTAACCCTTGGAAGTCTGGGGTCTTTTTGAGCATTTGTTCCTACTTTTCAATTTGTTTTAATACATTATTTTTAGAACAGTTTTTTGTGTGGAATTGATTGATATGTATTTTTAGTACAACCCCAGCTTCCTTTTTTACAAACATTTTCAGCTACATTGCACAATAATTCCACAACAAACCTGAAATTGTACAAAAAGTACAATTCTGAGTGTCATTTTTGTACTGTAAAAATAATAAAAATTGAGAGCAAATGTAACAAAAATCAAATATGTTGAGACAAAACAAATTTATGAATCCCCCAAAAAGCTCAAAACAATGTGGAAATTGTATTAAAAAAAACAAGCACTTATTGCGCCATTGTGCTTTTTTGTGTAATAACTTTGAAAAACACAAGCCATGTAACAGGTTTTGTATTTCCAAGGGTTATTCTTGGAAATAATAGATGGCACTGATGCAATTTGAGGTCCCTCAAAGTGCCGATCAGAAGAACCGATTCAAAGAGCCCCAGAACATGTTGGTAAATGTGCGACCCAACACTGCTTCACTGTCTGGTTTGTTGTTTCTGAA
Organism: Danionella cerebrum; assembly: GCA_007224835.1. NCBI lineage: Eukaryota > Metazoa > Chordata > Actinopteri > Cypriniformes > Danionidae > Danionella > Danionella cerebrum. The sequence continues at coordinate 38,628 of SRMA01025087.1, forward strand.
AATGACTGTGTCCCTGCAACGTATCCATGTTACTCTGTGCCTAGGCACAAACACTTCACTGATGAGTGCCTTCCACAGTTAAACAAAGGGTTTTCACTGACTGACAGCTTCATCAAGCGCTTACTTCTGCGTTACTGATATGTTTTAAACACGGGGAATCACAAGAAATCGGGTCCACATTAATCCAAAGCGGTCATGTCACAAAGCAGCATTGCCGATTTAAACCCCTCCAGAAGATGTTTTGTCAGCACACAATGCAGAAAGGCTTACAATTTTGCCTTTGATTCTAAAGTAAGCTTAAAGAGCTAACCAGTCCCTCTCTCAAACTTAATTTTTTTCGTTGCACACTTTACCTGTTGTCCTTGAATGACAACTGGCCTATTTAACGTATTGTTTAGCAGCTAAAGAAGTTTAAAGAAAAAATGCTTTATCACAATAAATATTCTGTTGTAAATCTCTTCTCTAAATAATTGTAATTATAATCTGGCTGTTCCTCACCAAGTTTTAAGCATCCTACGCAGCTGTTTCTGTTTCAGTTCACGACTGGGTTTCCACCCATGTGTGATATTGATGATCTTTATCACCTGTTTGGTGTAATTGCTTGATTTTACACCTAAATATGATTCTACAAATTTTGTTCACGTGTCCTAGAAAAATCTGTGCTGTTCTGAAGACAATAACAAAAAACAAATATTGATTTATATTTTACTTTTTTTTTCCAGCTCACCTCCTTAAAACTTTTGCACAGTAGTGTACTTCAAGAAAGGGACACCAGATTCTTGTGGACCAATTGATTTGGTTACTGAGACTCTTAAAAAATACTTCAAACAAACAATTCAAGTGGATATGAAAAAAGAAAAATATAGATATATATAAATATTTTTTTTCAAACAGGGTCTAACAGTAATAAGTATAATAGTATAATTGAGCCTAATTTTCTTTTTTGATCATGTAAACATGTGGGGCAAAATTGTTTGTGGTCAGTGTGCAAAAGACCTTTACACAAAATGTCTTTCTGCATTCTAAGTGCTTCTCTTTTATTTTACATATGTGCCTGTCTGTTCCACTTTTCTGATTTGTTAAGGAAGCTGTGAGCTTGTTGTTTTGCTGAGGTTTCTGTCAGTCATCATTTTTATGTTGATATGCACATGAAAGTTACACTAAACTTGTTTCTATTTTTCTACTATCAGTAATTTGAGGACATCATTTTGAGTAAAATGACCAGATTTAATTATAATGCACAAAATAAACCGTGGGGTCAAAGGCTAATTTCTCAATCACTGGAGGTCCCTGGATAATACTTATCCTATGTGAATGGTCTTTTGTGACTTGATTGATCCCAGAGCTATATTCAGTGTTCTCATTTAGCCATTGGTTGAACCCATGACCTCATTCGTCCTTGTAATTACCATGAAAACTGTAGCTTACCTTCCAGCAATGCTTGACCCAACACTAACACTTCTAATGACCTGAAGAGATCACAACAGTGGCGCCTTTCTGCGAACCCACCTAATTAAGATCCTCTATCCCAGACACACGATTGGATTTCACCATTACGATCAGGATTTTAGATTCAACAGTAGCTTTGTCGAATCTCTCATCTCCTTCTGATGTAAACAGTTAACATGTAATGTATTATAGCATATGAGGCAAACTGCTTTAATCACGAAATCTAATCCATTCAGATGTGCATAGTGGATACAAATTAGGTCAATCCCATAAAGACACACAATACGAGGTGCATTTGCTGTTCAAGCCTTTCAGATGTGATTCACCTCTTTCCTGCTATGGTTGCCAGGATACGAAGCTGCTGGAAATCAAATGTCCACTTCTTTGTATCATGTCATTGGCTGCACAAAATCACCATTTTGGAAATGGGATTACTATAAGACTTTTTCTAAGAAGCTAAATGTTTTTTTTTCTGCTTATGTCATTTGATTTGACAGACCGTGTTTACTAAATAGAAGAAACATATCTTTCTGGCCTAGTTCAATTGATCCACTTTGTCAAAACATTGCTGATAGCAGTGCAAGCGAAAAGCTATAATGAGAGGCACCTTTTTTGGACGTCCAATTCATCCTTTAAAACTCATGAGTCATGATATCAGATCTTTACAGAGAGCTAGTATTGTGAGATTCGTTTTTAATGGAGTCTGATAATATTATTAGCTGAAGCATCATGTTCTTTGTGTTCTGGTCCTCAGACGTTCCGCATTTGTTTTGTATGTTAAAGGAGACAGACATTTCAGGGACACGCAGCAGCTCAGACAAAAGAGCATCTCTGGCCTCCTCTTCCTCCCTGAATACATGGGCCAAACTTTGAGGTTAATCAATTTCAGACTTGTTTTTCTTTCTCATACATTTTTCATTAACCTTCTTTTCAATGAATACTTTATATTGAAATCAGGTTTGATAAATGGCTTAATAGACCAGAATAGAGGGCTCCAAATAGGCTTTTGGAGGAAAGGAAATATCACTATTCAAGAATCATCTTTTGAGAAACTGCAGCTATTACGTTCTCATCCATATGTAAGGTGTAAGTGTCTGGGTGACTTTTGAATAGGACGGAAAGTAATTAATGACGTTGGAATTGACGTATAAGCAGCAACATTGAAATGCACGTTTGTCATTGGAATTAAATGTGTCTGAAAATGATTTGAAGCTCTAAACCACATGTGTCAAACTCAAGGCCCGCGGGCCAGATGTGGCCCCCCATGTAATTTAATGTGGCCCGCGAGAGTCTTAAAGTATTAAAGTTTTGAGCGTCTAAAAATAAAAAAATATATAAATAAAAAAAAACTACATTTCCCACAATGCCTACGGTAGCTGTGTTTCCGCATCCATACTCACGAGTGAAACTGCAGAGCTTCCGTTTCTCATGCATTTGACGTAAGACTCTCGCATTTGAGTGATCTCTTACGCCACACCTCTGATTTCTCACGCTAAAATAAATTTCAAGATGTGAAATGGGCGGAGCTAATAGTTTATCTGTGATCTGTTTCTGGAGCCTGATGATAAAAGATGATGATCGATATGCTATGTCTTCAGTCTGTGAGCGTTTTTTTTGTTTGTTTTTTTCGCTAAACAAATTACAAAAATGCTATTTTTCTTTATTCACTTGGACAGTTTGATCCTTCATTAATGGAGTTATGTGGGTTTTCATAAGCTGACAAAAATCTAAAGGATTTATATGAGAACAACAACAATTTTTGTATGTAACTGAATTGTCACTTGAATAAGTTATAAATAATGAGTTATTTAACATTAAGGAGTAGTTACATTTATTTTAGCCCTCTGTGAAAATGAGTTTGACACCCCTTGCACTAAACGATTAGCCCACAGTATCAATTTCCCCCACTCCTACTGCCTTTGATTGTTTGAAATACATTTTCAAACAGATATTATTTCATTTAATTATGTTGGCATTATAAATCTCCTCCTGGAACGTTCTAGCTATAGCCACCAAAGACATCCAAAATGTTTTCAGGCTAGTACCATTAAAAGATTTCTGAGAATTCTGGGAAATTTTCCATTGACATGAGCTGTCTCTCAATCCAGGTTTTGAAAGCCTTCGGAGGGTCCTTCCTTCCTACCCAGCCTCTGGAGGCATTGGCTTTGGAGGATCCTCCGAAGGCTGCTTAAACCCTTGTTAAATGGGATGTTCTTGCCTCTTCGTCTTCTTCTGTTGTTTTTCGGCAGTTTGCTTATGGTGTGTTAGTGTTACCAGCTGGCTCAGTAGTTTGGATTCCGAAATGAATGAATGAAACGTTCTTGTATTATTAATATTTAAAAAAAATATGTTTATATTAATAATATTTATACAATTATATATTATATATTTTTGTTATATGTCTGAGCATACAGGGATCTTTTTTTCGTGGCTGAATATATTTTCTTGTGTTTTATTTTTAATTGTCCCGTTTCTTTTGTCTTATTTTGTCTTTTTTTTATTTTTTGATTTTTACATTTAAATTATTTTTTTTATTAAAACATGCCCCGGAGCTTCATTTTGGTTGCATTGGTCACATTTTCCCGTGGGATTATATTATGTTATGTTGTGTGCAAGTTAAACCAGGATGAACTTATAATCTCCTCCGTCTGCTTACAACATAATAACATGCAGAAATATTTAGTTCACATTTATTTGACTATATGTGTTTTTAATTTCTTTTTTTATTTATTAAAATGTTTGAAAATACGCCCATCACTACCAGAATTTAAAGAACCCCTTGATTACTGTACTTATTTTTAAATGTAAAATTCTATATTTTTTACCATTTTGGGATTTCTGAGGCCACAAAGGATGGTCGTGATACATTCAGGGGAAAGTAGGATGCATTTAAAGGCCCTTTGAGTTTTGGCAAAATGAGATGGCCTTTGCGCACAGTTGTGATGTAAGTGACCTTAAAATCCGCACTCGGGAGGATGCACACTTCTGTATTGGACACAGCTTTGTAAAGTTGTAACTCAAACATCAAACAGACCGCACTTGTGGAGGTTATCAGTCTGTGCAAGAACAGGCCAACAAATATACAAAAGTATTTGAACCCTATGCTCCAGAAATGTGCCATTGACTTATAATGACCATTGAAAATAAATAAGAAAAGGAAACAATGATATCTTCAAGATGATACATCATAGAGAGAGGGGGGGGGTTGTTTTATATTAATCATAGTAACCTAGCAACCTAGTTCCCTAGCAACCATACTGTTTACCCTAGCAACCAAAATAGTCTGAACCCTAAGTCAGCTTTGGTAAATGATAAAGACATGGGGTTTGGTTGAATTATAGTGACAAAGGAAACACTATGTTATGTCACTGATCCATCCATAACAACATGACCATAGAAACCAATCTAATTAAATTATAGAGACATGGGGTTTGTTTATAATACTCATATTGGCAACCATTCCATTTTCCGTGTAAAAAAAAAAACTTGTATTTTACAAGCCAGCACCAACGTTTGTGCACTTTAGTTATAATTTTCTTCTTTCTTTTGAATAAGTGCAATAAACAATGTTTTTGCCTCCCTTATAAAGTTTCAAGGCTCAAGGCTGAGTGGATGCGCTTCTGAATGGGTTTTGCCCTGTTTTGTTTTGCTTACTGCAGCGATAATAAGTTGTAAGTTTGTGTTAAGTTTCTAATAAGTATAGTTTCTTTGAGTGTTATTAAACAAAATTAAAAATCTGAGATTTTTTAGTATCTGTAACCATACTACAAATGTTTATAATGTTGACTTTCAATGATATAACTGATCCATCCATTTTTGACCATACAGTGTGTAACATAGCTCTTAAGAATTTAATTCATGTCTTTGTTTGAAAGAGTCGACTCAGAGTCGCTCAAATGAGTCATCATCAAAATGAATCTTTTAACTAGCAGATTAATGATGTATGAATATACTACACCCCTCCCTCACTGGTGCACATAAAAATGGCTAATTAATATGCTAATTTGCATGGTTAGCTCATGTGATTTGAGCTCTTTCTTGTAATTATAATCAGCAAGTACAACGATAACAGTAACTCTAGTGTTCTGTGTAGCATGCAAAATATGTGTAATGTTCTAAATACCAATCACTACAGATTACAACGTAAACAAGGGGTTTTCTACAAATGAACATTTCAAAATAATATTAATGCCCATATCAGAATTTTCCCCACATCTGATTGTTTTGTGCAGCTGTTCACACCATTGTTTTAGTGTTAGATGCCTGTGCGAACTGATCCACAAGACGAGTGAAGTTGCTAGCACAAAATAATGACCAGACACCATGCTGTTTAACAAGGATTGTCTTCAAATTAACATTAGTCTGTATTTTCTGTACTATAATCTTCCAGGAAAGCTAGGAAAATGAGACGCGTTAAATTAAAAGAAGAAAGTAGAGTTTCTCAGAGGGGCTCTGACGACGGCACATTCATTGTGACATTTTAAGCAGCACTATTGAATGTTATTTTAGAGCAATTCCAGTTGTTCAAAAAGAACTTTTGGAAATAAGACTCTTAACATAGTGATTGTGAAATCACTCATAACTTTCTGCAGGATTTTTAAGCTGAAAGTGGGTGTAACCAATATTTCCTCCATTTTTCGTTCTGTTTCCCAAAATTATTTCTTGCGTGTCAATCTGTATTTTGAAGTTTGCCGAATGTGGTTTAGTGTTTTCCAAACCATAAGCATCTCAATAATCCCTAAACAGTTTACTTTTACTGCTGACATTCTAAAATGCAGATTGATGGTCACTCTACCCACAATCCTCTGCGGAATCAATGGTTTTTTACATTTTAAGATATTACAAATATTAAATTTCATCATCCAGCATAATGTAAACATCAACACGGGTATTTTTTTTGTTGTGCTAATAAGTTTGAATAACCATTTTCTGAAAAGATGAATGCTAACAAAATCTTTTTAAACTGTGTTTACTCTTTTTACATTTTTAATGACAACAAAAATTTCCCAAATTACCCTGATCAAATGTTTACAAACCCCGGCTCTTAATATTTTATTTTCCCCCTTTTAACATGATTGACATGTACGTAATTAGGAAAATTCCCCATGGGAATTTAACTCGTTTGCATGTTGGCTTCATGAAGGCGAGAGGGAGGTTGCCCCTTGGTGACATAAGGCCGGTGACTTTTATATCAAATGAATACAACACAAATTCTTGGCGTGCGATCTCAAAATGTCTGCTTCTTCGCGTTCACAGTGTCCCAGTGGCTGCAGCTTTAGGAGCACTTCATACGTCTGTCTTTGCTAAGCAACCAATGACATGTAGATTCCATTAGCGTCTATATCTCATCAGTAACCCAACTTTGAGCCAAAATTTAGATTCACAGTTATAGATTTAGTTCATTCTGCTAGAGCTTAAAAGTAATGACGCTGTTTAATTGAATAATGTAAATGACCTTTTATTATGGCCAATACAGCTCTATGCCCTGTTAACATTTACTTACAGTTATTTGATGTGTGTTTGCCTTTACCAGAATAAAAAGAATGGCAACATAATAAAAACCTTTTATTGGTTGATTCATTCATTTTAAAAAAAACGTATATATTTGAAAAGCATTTGAAGGATCATTTAAAAATAAAATTGTTGTGCAGTCTTCGGTATAATGTGCACTATACTGTCTGCTAGATAAACTTTTCCCTGACATCAAAACTCTGGAAACATGACTCAGGTCCACAGGTTTATTGACATGCAGGAAAGTGTGAAACTGTGAATGACAATATACAATAGTAACCATTAGGGGTGTAACAGTACGCTAAAATCATATTCGGTTCGGTACAGTGTCTTGGAGAGCTCGGTTTGGTTCATTCGGTTCGGTACAAAACAATAAGAACTTACATAATCTTTATTTTGAAAAGCTGCCAATACACAAAAGAATTCTTGCATAAAATAAATAAAAGTGACACATTTGGGTGATATTTTAAATAAATTGCACTCTTTATAAAGAAAAACACATTTTTTTGAATAAAAAATTAAATGCTGCAACTAGTTAGGATAGATAGGATAGATTAACCTATCCACATTTTTCTGAAGAGAGCATAGATCTGGTTGCAGTGACAATATCTCCAGCAGTAGAAAATGTTAGATGTGTTGCCTGCCACATACCTGATCTCCGTGGAACAATGTCGCCATACAACTTTACATTTATCCACTCGTCTATCCCCGTTACGTATTTTAACGGAGAAGCCAAAGTGTTATCAAACAGGAGACCGTAGTGAGATGGGAGGGTCTTCAAGCTCTGGCTTCTCTTTCGCGTTCGCGCTCGTGCTCGTCACTCAATAGCGTCCGTGCGGAAACTCGCCTTGGAACATTGTTCCGCTGCGCTTAATATCGCGCTAATAATAAATTTAAATTATTATAAAAATACCGAATACCGAAACGGTACGCAAGTGTCCCGAACCGAACAGGCCGTACCGAAACGGTTCAATACATACCCGTGAACCGTTACACCCCTAGTAACCATGTGTGTGCACCAAATTCTTACAAACACACAAACAATAAAAAAAAAACACTATAAATCTTCCCAGAAGCTTCATATGTAGAAAAAAGTAAGCAAAACACACACAATTACTAAATTAATACATTTAACTGCCACTTACTCATGATGCTGAGGCACAAGACAAACAAGCTGGAGCTAGTTATTGAGGAGCAATCTTAGCCAGACCGAGCTTCTTAGCACGCTAACACCTGTGCTACTTTTATAGAAGCCATGCCATTAATGAGGCGTGGCAAAGTCATGTGAGCCAGGAAACATGAATTCTCCACCACCAAACTCTGAAAATATATTAAACATTAAAACACAACAATTCTAAATAAGACAAAATTCAAACCAAGAATTAACTTTTCCAGAAAAAGAACAAATGTACTGGAGTTTCGTAAATATGAATCTACAATGAATCTAATCTAACGGTGTTTGTTTTTATTTCCCTTTCAATTGTACAAGAATAGTTACTCTATTCTGAAATGTTGTAATCAAAGATTTTGATTTGTAAATGTACCAAATGCAACGTGAACAAAAGACAAATTTAAAATCACATTAGGTTTTTCGTTAGGATTAGTGTATGATTTACCAAACAGGTGCTAATGATTACCAATGTCATACATAGGTTGAAATACAGTTATGAAGTGAAACAGAAACAGCTGTGTAGGTGGTTAAAACAAGGTTATGTCCAACTCTGCTACCAAAGTGAGGCTGAGAAAGTTTCTTGGCATTGCAAAATGAAACAGGGTAGTTATGCTGCATTAACTAGGTCTCCCCCCGAACAAAGATGGACCAAACAAAGCCCTTATCTCAACATTATCATAAAGATACAGAAGGTTGTTAGATACCAACATCAACAGAAGTTCTGTGGTTAGTTCTCCAAGATGCGTGAAATATCCTACCAGTGTTCCAAAAGAAAGCAAAGGGCGTTGACACCAAATATTGGCTTAGATGGTCATTCACTGCATTTGTTTTTTGACGAAAATAAAGAAAACTTGCAAAAAAATTTTGTTGCTGATTTTTGAAAGTGATCTCTATTATGTATTCTTTATTCTCATTATGGATCTTTATTACATAATATTAAGCTTACATTATGTTTTAAGGTGTCACCAATATTAACTTATTTTCACCTTTTTCCCCCCAAATGACTTTCAAATGATTTCTCCTGAGACCATTTTTGCGAGCTGTGTTTCCAAACTCCTCTTTTCCGTTACGGGAAGTGCAGCTATTGGTGGGTGTGTGGCCTGCTTTGTTATGATTGGATTATAGTGTGTATTCAATAACTAGGGAATAAACAAACCTTTCCTCGCAGTGGAGCATTTTCATCATATGAGGCTTATGTTTTTCTGAATTTATATTATAATTTTTTATATGGGTCATATGGTATGAAGTAACTGAATTACAAATACTCAAATTACTGTATTAATGTATACCTTTACTTTTACTTGAGTACATTTCAAGTTATGTATCTGCACTTGTACTGCACTACTTGTCTTCAACCAGCCTTTACTACTTTATTATTATTTTTTCTACAGTGATTGGCACTTTTCTCATCCAATCAAATTGCGTATAAAGAACCCCTCCCCCAAATGATATCTAGCGAATGTAACCAAACAAATACGATCACACCAATAGAAATAGAACAACTGGTTTATTTTCTTTTATCCTTTCAATCACCAGAAAAATTGTTGAATGTTTAATTATGTAGCAGTTATTCTCTCTCTCTCTCTCTCTTGCTCTCTTTTTTTGTCTGTCTGTACTGTTTTTCACTCAATATCACTCTTTCTCTTTATTTCACTCTTTCTCATCTATTTCTCTCTTCCTTTCTTTTTGCTATCTATTTTTCTCTTTCAATCTCTCTTTACTTTCACTCTCTTTATCTTACTCTCCTATATATCTATCTTTTGTTCTCTCACTCTTTGTGTTTCTCTCTCACTTTTTCTCTTTTCAATCTATACATCTCTCTTCTATTTCACTCTCTCTTTCTCCTCTTTTCCTCCAGTTTGCTCTCTCTCTTAAGAGAGAGGTTTTGCTCTTTTATTTTTTCTCTCTCTCTCTTTCTTTTCTCTCCTTCTTGCACTTTCTATCTGTTTCTTCTCTTTCTCTCTCTTTACCTCTCCTCTATTTATATCTTAACACCCTTACGAAAATAGCTCCATTGTAATCAGCAGGATATAAGGTGAAATAATTTATCAGGTTTATACTCAATAGTCTTTTAGAGGCGCTACTTTTTACTCAGACTTTTAGTCGTTATTAGAAAAGATACTTTTACTCTACTTTCTTAATTTTTTTTTTGCGAGTAATGGTACTTTTACTTGATACATGATATTTTAATACTCTTTACACTTCTGATCATAAACATGTCATCAAAGATCTGCTAAAAATTCAACTTAACTTCAAGCCATTGAAGTTGCAGGAAAGGTCATTTTCAATTACACACATAAGGAGGACTTTAATGACATTAATCTAATTGTTTTTTCAAGTCAGCACTTTTCAAGTCTCAAATACTGAGGAGGCACAGATGGGTGGATTAGTCTGAGGGTCAAAGGATCAGTGGATCTTGAGGAATAGAAGAAAGTGCTAAAGTGATTGCTTGGGCAAGAGGGAAACGTGTCTCACCCACCTGACAGCATGTGACCTGTCTGGGATGCTCACGTTTTGACTGAATGCTTTCCTTGCAGAGGTGCGTTTGTGGAAGGGGGGTAGATGAGGGTGTGAGCTGCACATGGAGGACCACTCTCATCACATTGAGTGAAAACAAAGAGAACATCCTCAGCTCAGCCCATGTGATTAATGTTCTTTCAGCCACGTGAAAGACTGCGTATGTTCTGGGTCTCATCAACGAAGATGGAGAGGGAGACGTGATGGGGAATAATAACACATGATTTTAACATTGGACAAAATTAATGATTGGTTCAAAGGGAGCTCTCACTCAAACGCAGATGCTTTTATTTCAAACAAAATCAACTGTTACATTTAAAAGGAGCGTCTACAAAGATATTTAGAGTTTACTCGACTTCAGTGGATAATTTGTCAAATTTGGACAAAAATAAAACTCCATTTAATGAGATTTAAAACTGTAAAATAAAAACAATTAATAGACAACTATGCCAACCGTTTTCCCACATAAATCAATGCACTCCTGTCTAAATGTGATTTCAAAGCACCTACATTGTTAAAAATGCAGATTCACAATAAAAAAATAATTATATAAAATTGCATTTCCTGGAAGCTTTGGTAGCTGTCATTGCTGCTGTTGCACACTACTGTCATCTGTCAGTATTACATCAAAAATAAGTTATCATTAGAAAAATCTGTGTTATGGCCCTCAATGCAAAGAAGTAGATATGGAATAGGGAGACTTTAAACAGAGGGGGGGTCTGTTCTGATGCCTACTTTGCTTCTGTCCCAGACAAATGGATTTAGCTGTCTGAGTACACTGGCCATAGGTAATTTTATCACTAAGTGTGGAATTCTGTTTTTCTGTATAGCATCTTCTATAAATCTGCCATTAAAAACAGAAATCTTTTTTTTTGTATTACTCAGTTAAACCAAATGGAAATATGTTATTAAATAATTATAACTAAACATTAAATTATATAATTAAACACCATGTCGACTAATATAAAATAGTGTAACTAGCTGTGAGTTATAAATGCAAATAATCTTACCTAAAACATGATCAGAAGCTCTTTTGAAGAGTGTTTCTGATCAGATTGAGTTTCACAGCAATACAAATGTACCATCAACAGGCAATAACTCAACAACAATTTTTCTTGCTCAATACCATTTTGTGACATAACATAACGTTTGATCATTCTATCCCAGAGTTTGACGAGATTGAAAAGATCTAGACGATTGACTGCCTTGTAGTGCAAGGGCATGACACTTAAAATGAACATGTTAATGTACAGGAACCCAATGTAGTACTTACAAAACTGGAGAGATGTGTTCTGTTCAGAAGAGAAGCTAAACAAAGCTCAAACATAGATTACCCAGATTAGATGCTAGCTAGCCCCTTAAGTCTACTCAAATGAATTCTGTACTTTCTTTAAAGAAACCATCACTAAATAGCTTTAAATAGTTTTATTAGAGCTTTAAACTCAAGTTTAAAACATGTTCATCTAACTTAGAATTTCAAACCATCAACAATTACCTTTTTTACAGTGAATAAATCCTGTAATACATTACTTTAAAGGGTAGTAATTATTGTGTGTATTAAAGACACTTTATAAGTGACATAGGTATTGACTATTTTGAGATTTAAACTTGGAAATGAAACAAACAACTTTGTGCATGTGTGTTTTTAGCATCATGTATGTTATTTAGTGAAAGGCTCATTAAGCACTCGAATAAAAACATTTTGTTTTTACTCAAAGAGCTGATTGTATATAGAGGGGTCTAGACTTTTTAGCATAGGTGCATTTCCACAGTGAGACATTTTATTTGTAAATTACTTTGACAAAGTATTTGATCACTGGGTTGTCAGGTTTATGACCCTCAAAGATAGTTTGAAATGCAAGAATATCCATCAGATCAGAAGTAACTAGTAACTATCTTCTTTAGTAGTTTTTTCACCAGATACTGTCTTAGTCTTGGTATTGTTTCTTTTACTCTTACTCAGGTACAGATTTTGGGTACTCTACCCACCTCTGGTCAAAAGACACAGACAAAATTGTAGAAAAGGTCCACGGGGCAATTGGGTGAATAAAACTGTTAAAAAGTGGAAATCAGGCATCGCACAGAATCCCCCCCCCCCCCAGCTTTAGTCAGCCCATGTCCAGGCCCATCAGAGGTTTGTCAGGGACCATCTGGATGATCCAATTTTTTGGTCTTGACTCTTTAGTCTTAACTTTTTGGTCTGGTCATGTTTTGAGGAAGAAGAATGTTGAGTATCATCCCAATAATAGCAAACCTAGAGTGAAGCATCATGCTCTGGGGGTGTTTCTCTGCACAGCAGACAGGTCGACTGCACTGTATTAAGGAAAGGAATGGAGCTATGTATTGGGAGATATTGGTTAAAACTTCTTTTTCTCAGTCAGAGCATTAAAAATGGGTTTTCCAACTTGACGCGACCCAAAGGAAAACCAAGAAGAGGGTCCGTTGTGGAGTGGCCAAAGTCTCCAGACCCAAATCCTATAGAAAATCTTTGAAGGGATGTCCAACTCTGTGTTGTTCAGCGACAGCCCAAAAACCTGAAGAAAAGAAGGCAGCCTAAATCTTTCTTGCAGTTCCGCAAAAAAACAGGAACTGTTTGAACATAATTGTATACATAATAGATCCTTTTATACATTAATTCTACTCACAGTCATTGAAAACCATTAGTTGCAGTAGCATTTTAAACTGGGGGAATATAAACTGTAACAATCACTTTTGAGTGGAATTTACGCTATAGCGTCTGGAGGAACTTGCATACTCCACTTAGGTCCTTGAACACCTCTCTATACACTGCGCTGCTCAGAAATTGGATTTTGGAAGTTTTTTTCTGCCACCTTATCCCATGCGCTCCCATTTGCTGATGCGTTAGTAAAGACAGTGGAGTAGTCTTTTTAGAATCACTGTGTAGTTCCTGCGAAATCATTCTCTTCTGGTTAGTAGAGCAAAGCCTTTAGAAAACAAAGGCTTGATTGAATTTAAGCGACATGTGATGAGCTCTGCTTCATCCCAAGGCTAAAGGCAGACATGGATGGGTCAAAGGATGGGTCAAAACACTTAACAAAACATAAAGAAACCTAAATGAATCACTGAGCTGTTGAATTTCAATACTCAATTGAGCTGATGGCCACTATGAATGGGGTTTTTTTTTATTCAGTGAAAGGATTATGAAATAAACATTGAAATCTGCTATTAGTTTTATTCAAGGATGTTCTATTTATATGATAAGCCAAGGTTTAGGGGCATTACATCATAAAACCCTAGATATTTCTATGTTTTTCCATGTGTTTTGCAAGTCATGGATTTAAATTTTTTTTTTTTTTAATGATGCATTGCTGTACCGCACATTATTATTTAGAGACTACTAAAATTACAAATATTTGTAATAAAAAAATAATTATTTGTTTGTATGTTTAAAGTTATTTCATTTAAGATTTTACCTATTTTAAAGAATTTTACCTATTAAAAGTAATGAAAACAAATGACCAACAAGAATATTTTCACCCAATGATCCTCCCCTCTACAGCAGACCCAACCTTGGAGTGATCTTTGATAAGCAACAACATTTGCTCTGTTCAACATAAGAAAGATCAGACACCTAACAGAGCGTTCACTTCAAGCACACAATCACTGGTTATATCTAGACTAGATTACCGCAATTCTCTTCTCACTTCTTATGCAGATCTCTTCAAATAATACAGAACAGGTTCCACTCCTCTCTTCACTAGCTCCCCACTGTAGCCTGTGTTAAGTTTAATTGGCTAATACTCGCATACAAAACCGGATTAGCACCACTCTACCTTCAGAAGCCTACAACCCCAACAGAAGGGGGCGTTCAGAAAATGACTAGTGCTTCCATCTTAGAGAATATTTTTGGTGTCTCGATTTGAGAAACATGATTGTTTTTTTTATAACAAGTTTCGAGAAAAGAAATCAGGGACCCCACCTTGTTCCCATTTAAACCATTACTACACACTAGTATTTAAGACAGTTCTACCTTGTTCCAGTTGAGTTCTTCTGAACTTAACCCCCCTTCGATAACATGGAAATTATCCACACCAGACAGTTTGCCCTGCACATTTGTTCCTCTAATATATGCTCAAGTTACAAGGCAAGTCTTGGTGGTAAACCCATGATTAATAATAATAATAATAATTATAATAATAATAATGATAATAATAATAATAATAATAAACTAAAAACATGTCCTTCAAAGACTGTCTAAAATGGCAATATAAAACAGCAGAAAACGGGTCATTCCATGTTGCCACTGGATGGCGTCACAATTGACACTGTAGGTTGCTATATAGGTTTGTTCATGGACTCTTAACATGCATGGCAAATTTGATCAGACATTTTTTAAAAGCATCGCAATTTTACATCCCATATGCCTCATGACAAGACTGAAGAGGTTTGAAGGTGAAAAGTTAAAATCTCTAAGAGAAGTTTGTTAAAGTAAGACATAAACAGAAGTCGCCATTTTTAGAAGTTTTTTGAGAAAAAGCTGACTTTATGTCTACATATCAGCCAAATTTCTTTTGTCATTTATTTTGTATAGGACAAACTGAGAGTGTAACATAAGCTGAAATGCATTAGGTGGCGCTATAGCAGCATTTTGCCACACCCTGTGACTTTTTGAGCACCTGAAAAATGCCCCATAAGCCATGCAAATATAATGCTTTTAGCAGTCACAATAGGATTTTGCGCAACTTTGGTGCTGGAGCCCTAAAACAATTAATTGCTCTTCTAATTCATCCCGGAATTAGCTAGAACCTCTTTTAATGAGCACGCCTTATGATTAACTGACCCTTTGTTACAAATTACCTGTGTTCTTTTTTCTCTTGCATTAATGAAAAATGAGTTGCATAGTCCAGTTTACAAAGCAAAAGTTTTTCATTTGTTCTTTCATTTTCCATGGTATGAAGATGGTAGAATTTAGTGTACAATCACAAAAAGGATGTGATGCAGAATGTGATGATAAACATGGAAACTGCAGACAGAGGGTCATATAAAGCCTGTAGAGCAAACATGCTTCTCACGTCACAGGAAGTTCACATGAATTAAAACATTATTCCCAGGGTTGCAGATGTACTATTTACTGAATGTCCATAAACTTACTGTGTTTCAGTCAAGATATGGAAGCGTAGAATAGAACCTGAGGTCAGTATCAGCTGCGTGCAAAAAGCTAAGTAGTGTTGAGGAGATGCTGATAGTGGGGGGTACTCATCCTTTGGTATGTGTTGCTCCAGTGCAGTGATGGGGAGGCATGTAAACAAAAGGGTATTGTAAACCGGTGGCATTTATTCAATTTAAAGATTATTTATTAGTCGTAGAAAAAAAAACAAGCAAAAAACTCTGGGCCATTGACAATAAGTGGAAATGATGTATTGTCTTTTATATAAAAAAAGGTTGGAAAACCACCTGGCGACATCGGCAGAATGTGGTATGTGTTCTGTCACATCATCCAGGTAGATCCTGCACACTGCACACTGCACACTGATGGTGCCTAGAAATATCAGAAAGTGCAATATAAATGTAATGAAAATTAGTTTTACATTTGAAACCACCACTTTAATTTTGAATAGTGTCATTTTTTTTGCCTTAAAGTTAACTGGCATTGGAGTGTATTTACAAATGAAGGTTTGTTTGCGGTAATTTGAACCTGCATAACTTACTCTTTGGCCTTTTCTGTCAGCATGTTGATTGTGTGCGAAATGTACACACTTTTTATGCCTTTTCTGAATAATAAGATCGTGTTTCTGATGGGAAGCTCCTGTGCAAGTCCTGCCAATAGAGTCTGTGTGCAAGCAGGGTTTCTTTCAATAGTATTGGTATAGGGAGTGTCAAGATCAAATTCACTTAGAGATTCGTTACATAGAATGGAGACATGTTTAAATGCGAGAGGTCTCATTTTCAGCATTCAGTCTCTGTTTGCCTTTTTTAACTTTTACTTTCCATGTGTTTTAAAGCAAATCCTTTGAGTTCAGGCACCCTGTAGTTTTATACTATGCCGAGTTTCTATATTCATATTTCAGTCTAAATTCTTTTGTTTATTGACACAAAGGGTTTGAGAGTTTGTTTGTTGACCTCACAAAAATGTTGATCTTTTTTCTGTGTTATTTTCTTGTTGCATTCTCAGGTTTACCGTGTGAAGAAGCTCAAGCTGCAGGTGGTGTGGAATGCTAAAAAGTAAGGATTTGCACATGTAACTGTTTCTGGAATTTAAAAACAAACAGCTAAAAGGCTCTTTATAAGTTGTTTGTGCAGGGTGAGATCACTGGGTTTTATTTGAAGGGCTTTCAAAGTATTATTGACAAACATAGTCTTTCTTTCCTGTGAGCTTGTTCCTTTATTTGCATGACTTTCAAAAGTCATGCTCAGTGTGGTATCGCTGACATCCATCACTCTTTTGAGAGGTTTGAAGTCTCACGCAATACCACACCCATGAGACTAGCATTCTCCATTACACCCAAACCAGCAGTGTTGCTTCAGCTTAACAGTGCTGTGCATTTCTCACGTGTGTGTTCAGAAATTAACTTCGAAAGTTTGGGGTGCAAACATTTTTTTTTGTCATGGGTGCTTTAAAATGGGATATAAATGCTACAAAAACGGTATTATACTGTTATAGTTCATAAAGAGCATGTCAGATTCACATTGTGAAACTTAGCCTTTATACCTAATCAAAAACAGCTCTAGAGTCTGGCTCTTTAAATAATCCCAAGCTCCTGCTGATCCCTTGCAGTCCAAACTTACAGAAGCTGTCCACTGTGTCTAGGAGTCAATTAAAATACAAATGAGGAGTTTGGTTCCAAAATGTGATAAAAAAACAACAAAAAACAAGTTAGAACAAAACTGAAGTGTATTTTTTCACATTTGAAAAGCTCATAATTAATAAGTCTTGATTAATTAATGTGCGCTGGAATGTGCACCAGCAGACCCCCGTGACCCCGAAAGGGAATGAATGACGACACTTGCTATGTAATGCAGTCCTAGTTTGTGCATTTTTGCCATTTTGTGATAAACGCCAGTCAAGTTTTTTTCACAAAATGCCAGAACTCCATTAAAGCAAGCACAGCGCAAAAAAAATGAGGTGCTGAGGAGATGGGAAAATGCCGGCTGTCATCTGCAGCAAAAGTTTTGAATCGTTTTATAATCATTCCACAAAAACAGAATAGAATCAGGCTTACAATTTTCCAGCTAATCGTACTGATTTGGGAAAGATGTGGGGATACTAACACTGTTTTCTTATTTTTTTGTGGAACCAGCCACTGGATTTAATATCAATGTATTTAGTTTTTGTATTTTTAACCATTTAGTTTAATATAATGATGCCTTGGATTTCTAGTGTTATTATTTACATTTTTTGTATGACTTCGAGGTGATTTATGAAAGTTTTGAACAGAAAGCCACTTTTGAACATTTTTACTCAAATTTATCCAAATTACATTTTGGGAAAAAAAACTTCAAATATTAACAGACTTTTCCACCTTAAATGATTACTGAGAGTGGTGTTGATTCTATTTAGACGCCTCTGTGAGGAGTTGTGGGCGGGATCCTAAGGTTTGTAATGTCAGGAACAGACCTCTGAGTACAGTTTATAAAAGATTTGGAAAAAATGTGAATTTCATTTAATTTTTATATATACAATTTAATATACACAACAGTTTTTACAGAAATTCCTTATTTTCTTAGATTCCTTATTTAATCTAAACGTCTGATTTCTATCTGTATTATTCGTTGAATTTACTGAGTACGTGCCTAATTTCAAAATATCTACCATAGTATAACTACAATTATTAAACATTTAGGATTATCCCAAGGATAATCCTTGGAAGTACAATACCTGTAATGAGGCTTAAGTTTTTCAAGTTTTGAAACAGTGGAACCAAAATTGCTTGGAACAGTGTAAAAGGTTTAGGAGAGCTTTGCCTGTTTTTAAATATAGTTTTCACATTGTTTTGACCTTGTTGCCCATGTTTTGGGGGGATTTATGAATTTTTATTTTGTAATAACACTATAACACTTTTGATTTTTGTTTACAAAAACAGTTAATTCTCTTTTTTTGCATTAACAAAATGACAATTTACTACTCAGTGTTGTACTTTTTGTACAATTTCAGGTTTGTTGTGGAATTATTGTGTAATATAATTTTGAAAAAATTATAAAAAAAGAAGTTGGGGTTGTGCAAAAAATCTTGATCTCTGCATAAAGATTAATAAATTCTTCTTGTTTGTTTTTGTTGCTTTCTCACATTGTGAAGCTCTTAGACGTTATATTCCAGTAACTCCACGATATCTACTGTGACATTTTTGTATATATTTGTACAGCCCTCATGAAAACTTTTAGCTAATTATATAAAAAATGATCATCTGAGTTAATATCTTATACAATATTTTAATAACACTGTATTTTTTAACAGTAATTCGAAATTGCTAAAGGCTTCTTTTTACATGTGTGATACTCTTTAAAATGCCATTTATGAACTGTATGTCTATATATTTTTTTCCAGTCATGTGACTCAAAGCACCTCCTGCACTCACCCTGTGTTGAGATCTTTGAGTCTGTCAGAACCAGGAAGCAGCGAGCAAAGCCAAAGCTCTCCAGATTACACAGCCCAGATTCCTCAATCCTTCCTGAGAGAAAAACAACACAAAGGCGCTGCGGATAACACACGATCCACAATTGTTGCATTCCTTTAATTTCAAAGCAAATATGTGCATCAAAAATACTCTTGAATTGAACATTCACATCTGAGACCTAGACAGTTTTGAGTTTTCTGTAGAGGAATTTCCCGTCATGCTCCACATAGATTTCTTTCCATTCTGCTCCTTGAAGGAGACAATAGCCACTTTCATCAGAAGTCAAACATTACTGCTCATGTTTAAAGTCAGAGGACATGGCCTGATCTCTGAGGCAGGAACTTGGGAGTTAATCAGGATGCATGGCTTCCAAGATGCCCATTCCGTTCCAGTTGTGTTTGCAGCTTTACAACTTTGATCTGCTTTTGTTAACATTTGTTAATAGATTTGTTGAAATAAGAATGTGTTTACACTTTCAGACTTCCTCGAAGCAGCTCTAAGCTCTGTGAATTCTTTGAGAATCATTGCACTTCATTATTCATTATCTCAATTCACATTACACTTCAGCTGTTCTACTTGTGGGACTTTGTCAGTGTTCTCGCATGTGCATCTAGTTCTGCGCTTCCAATAGCAATGTGAGTTTCAAGTACCCTAAGCCTTATATGTATAACTTCTCAGATAACAACAAAACAAAGCGTTTGGTTTGTTGTGGATTCAGTCAACTTAAACAGCATAAAGCATGAAATGTTATGATAGATCCAAATTAATTGTTTTTTTTCCTCCAATTTGTGAATATTTTGTGGTTCTATTAAAGTTCAGATGATAAAAAAAAATATCTTTTTGAGTATTAAACGAATGTGTCTGGCTAAGTGTGCACTTAACACAGACTTTATCACACACACTTCCTCCATTGCAGAAGAGACTCGGCTAAAAATGAACTGCTGAGATTTTTACATGCTGTAAAAAAAAAATTGCAATTTAAAAAATTGCAATTTACAATTTAAAGGGATTGAATTAACAGAACAATTTATAGTGGGGAGAATATCTATTCAACTGATTTTAAATGTTTGCCCATAGACAAATTAATTATTCATCTATATGTTTTTGGTAGCTTCATTTCACCATTGAAAAAAAAAACATGTTTAACCCCCCTGAGAAAGACTTCCAGATGTCAAACATTTGCAATCATTATCAGTCCAATTCCAAAATGCACTTCCAAATTTGCAGTAAGTATTTGCTCCCATCACAAAGTGTGACTTAGATGCTTGGTGGCATAACCCTTGTCATCAGTCACAGAAGTTTAATTTTTCATGGACAACACCGTTGTTTGTCCTTTGCCGAAAAGCAATTTTCAAAACATACTGTTTGCACCACCATGCTTGGAGTCATTGGCAGCTGGATTTTGGTCTCCTCTATCTACAAACCTTTCCCTCAGTTCTCTTCTGAATAAATCTGATGTTAAATGGCAAACTTAAGTTTCCCAAAAATGCACTTGACAAGAAGCTTTGATTCACAACACTATTAGTGTCAGTGGTGTGGCCTACCCTAGTGCTAAATGTAACACTCTGGGCTAATTCAACTTGTATTACACTGTACCCTGGTCCAGTGTTTGCTCAACTGACCAGTGTTTGTTAATGTAACTGTGCAACATTAACACTGAAGCAGTATTCAACTTGTGTAGTGTTATTTAAACAAAGATGCAGTGATTATTCAAATGGTGTTACATTAACACTGGACTGAGTTTATTTAACTCAAATAGTATTTAGCACTGATGCAGTGTTATTCAAATGGTGTTACAGTAACACTGGGCTGCGATTTTTCTACTCAAATAGTATTTAGCGCTGGTGCAGTGTTATTCAAATGGTGTTACAGTAAACACTGGGCTGTTTTTTTCAACTCACATAGTATTTAGAACTGGTGCAGTGTTATTCAAATGGTGTTACAGTAACACTGGGCTGCGATTTTTCTACTCACATAGTATTTAGCGCTGGTGCAGTGTTATTCAAATGGTGTTACAGTAACACTGGGCTGCGATTTTTCTACTCAAATAGTATTTAGCGCTGGTGCAGTGTTATTCAAATGGTGTTACAGTAACACTGGGCTGAGTTTTTTTCAACTCACATAGTATTTAGCGCTGGTGCAGTGTTATTCAAATGGTGTTACAGTAACACTGGGCTGTTTTTTTAAACTCACATAGTATTTAGAACTGGTGCAGTGTTATTCAAATGGTGTTACAGTAACACTGGGCTGCGATTTTTCTACTCGCATAGTATTTAGCACTGGTGCAGTGTTATTCAAATGGTGTTACAGTAACACTGGGCTGCGATTTTTCTACTCACATAGTATTTAGCGCTGGTGCAGTGTTATTCAAATGGTGTTACAGTAACACTGGGCTGTTTTTTTCAACTCACATAGTATTTAGAACTGGTGCAGTGTTATTCAAATGGTGTTACAGTAACACTGGGCTGAGTTTTTTTCAACTCACATAGTATTTAGCACTGGTGCAGTGTTATTCAAATGGTGTTACAGTAACACTGGGCTGTAATTTTAAACTCACATAGTATTTAGAACTGGTGCAGTGTTATTCAAATGGTGTTACAGTAACACTGGGCTGCGATTTTTCTACTCACATAGTATTTAGCACTGGTGCAGTGTTATTCAAATGGTGTTACAGTAACACTGGGCTGAGTTTTTTTCAACTCACATAGTATTTAGAGCTGGTGCAGTGTTATTCAAATGGTGTTACAGTAACACTGGGCTGAGTTTATTCAACTAATATAGTGTTTATCACTAGCTCAGTGTTTATTCAACTCACAAAGTGTTATTTGAGTACTGGTGCAGTGTTATTCAAATGGCGTTACATGAACACGGGGGCAGTGTTTAGTCAACTCATATAGTGTTTAGCACATTGGCTGTGTGTATTACAAATGTGTTACATTGACACTTGGGCAGTGTTTAATCCAATGGGATTAGGGCAGTGTTAACCCAGTTTAACACTGGGGCAGTGTTTATTCAACCCACATCACATTGCATTCAATACTGGCTATATCAGTATACAATACTATATCAGTTTATATAGGTCCACACCATTGACACCTGTAGTGTTGCTTTAACACTGTCACTTTTGCTGTGTATATCCTTGTTTAAAGAATTTCCATTTTTAAATTGCTGAAAAGTCACCTTACATGGATTCCTATCCTAAACTTTTAACACAATAATAGTTCCTCTGTGGAAGTTTAAAAATACAAGTCTATAGCACCTGTCTTTTAAAAGGAATCAACAGGTAATAAAAAAGGATGGATGAAATGAGTGTCTTTGTAAAGTAAATTTAAAGTTATTTACTGATTTGCTTGGGGGTTTTGTACCTTATTCCTGTCTTGTGTGTGTCTACAATCTTGTCCCTGACATCCTTGGCCAGCTCTCTGGGACTGCTTCTGTGGAGAGGTACTTTATATGGGGAACAAGATAATGGGTAACAAGATAATGCTCCTTTGAAAAGAGGCTCTGAATTGCATCTTTAAAAAAAATGGGAGGCAGAAATCTCACTGATTTTTTAGAGGATTAAAAAATTTAACTCATAAGACTGGATCTAAGAGGAAAAAGCAAGGGGTCAAATAACTCTTTCCCTCAATGTAATTGACTGTTGTACCACTTTTGTTCTTTCAGTAAATTAGGAAGATACGTGCACAGAAAATGGTTCAGTGGGTCTAGACTCAGAGAAGCTACAGAATTCAGTTTAAGTCTGGCTGCCTTTAAACTAGCTGCAGTATGTTTCCAATTTGTGAGACACATGTCACAACATGTGGCTTAGTTATTCCAAATTAATGGAGGAGTGGCCATCCGTGGCCTACTTTTCTGCAAAGCAACGTCACTTGTGATTGCTTTAGCAACCTGTTGCCTAGGTAACCGAAAGAAGAAAGACAAGTTCTATAGCATACTGACAGAAAAAAATCCATTTGCCTTTTCACGCTTGGGTTGATGTGTAAAGAAAATCACTGGCATTACTGTTCAATAGCTCCCTGTACAGTTCGAGATGATGTAGGTGGATTGGATTTGAATGGCTAACTTTGTCATAGACTCGTGATTCCAATCAAATCGCTCATTCTCCTTGGGGATTGTTTGCTTTAGTAAAGGAAAATAAAGGCATATACTCGCTGTAGAGGTAGTGAAACTGTCAGAAGCACACAAGTTTCTTCAAAACCGTGTTGAAGATTTTGTCTGTGACCATGCCTCGAAAGAGCAGGTCACACCTGTCTGTTCGGTAGTCTCCTCATTGTCTCTGTAGGAAAATTAGACATATGACCTCATTTTGGCATTAAAGCTTCATTTATTGTGATTTGACACAACAAAAACATTTAATTTTAAAGCCTGCTATCTTGAAACGTTACTTTCCCCAATATGTTTTTTTAAAGGCCTTAGTAGTTGTGTATTATTATGTTTATGTAGTTTTAAACTAAAGAACACAAATAATACATTTTACCTAGGGTTTTAATCATGTCATCAGAATTCCATCTGGCGATTAACACATTTCAAACTAAGAGTTTATTACAAAATCTTTAATTGGAAACGTTAACTAGCCTATTATAGAAAATGCCTATTATAGAGAGTTTTCCCAAGTTAAACTCTCTAACTCCCTTAGCTAGGAGTTCAAATTTGCAATGCTAATTTTCATGACATCTGAATTGTGTCATTGTTGCAGTATAAAGCAGGATACTGTGTAAATAGCTTAAAAACAGAGCGAGATTTGTTTTATTTTTTTGTATTCAAAGGCTATAGGTCCTACCAAAAAAAAATTTGACCACTTTAACTTGCCATGTCTTAAGATGTTCGCTCGGGTTTTTCTGTGTTTACTTGTTTTTTTTTCCCCTCGTTTGCCCTGTTTAATGTCCAATCCAACTGTGAAAAGCAATCAGCATCGGTGCTCTAACTAAACCACACCCCTTTATTTGACTGACGGTTTGATTTTTCCACCGCATGTGGGCACATGTGAAGGGAGCTCAACTTTCATTCCCAGTTTGATGGATTGAGGCTTCACATTTCTGCACGCAAGAAAATCATAGCTCTTCGACTGAATTCTTAATTAGCTCTTTTTAGAAACATTATCAAATTGCTTTATTGCTAATCCATAAAAAAGCAGTTATGAATAAATATGGTGTTAATAACTATATATGCACATATTAGTGTAGCCTATAGAATGTAGTGTACGTGTTTTGGTTATTCATAACAAATACCTGCCACATCCCAAAGATACAGCCGTCATGGAATCCATGTTAAAATACTTTATACCGGAAGAAAATGTTTAATTAAAATCTTTTTATTAATGTATCGCTAACCTTCATTACAACTGTCCAGGGGTTATTTTTATTACACATTATATAGGCATTAGTTGTTCATCTTTGAGATTCCACCTACTATTGCCTCTGAGTGGCAGATAAAATGTGGACATTGTGTCGGTAACACCTATAGGATTTCAATGAAGGACTTTCTGCCTCAATTCAGAGTTGTGAGCCTTTGTCTTCTTTGGTCCCTTCAGAATAATCTAAAAGGTCAAAAG
This sequence comes from Danionella cerebrum, assembly GCA_007224835.1. Lineage (NCBI taxonomy): Eukaryota > Metazoa > Chordata > Actinopteri > Cypriniformes > Danionidae > Danionella > Danionella cerebrum. The sequence goes on from SRMA01025087.1 coordinate 63,403, forward strand.
ATGGCTGTCGCTCAAAAAAACCACACACTTCATTTTGTTAGGCCGCTTGCTCCAGACCCATCATTTCATCTTCTAGTTTTAGTTACATCATCAAGAATGCGACTGGAATATTTAATCTATTGCAGCACCTTTTAATTTCTCACCACACCTTGGAGCTCTTGCTGAACTTGGTCTTCTGGGATACTATAAAGATAACTCAGAAAGTATGAGTCATTTGAAAAGCAGTACAAACCAACAGTGGAATTGTTTGGTGGCTATTATGAAGCTATGTTGTTGTACCTCATTTTGTACCACACTCTAACGGCGCATGCAATGATGATTCTTTCTGTCTATCTGTGAGCTCAACAACTGACCAGTCAGTGATCAACAAGTTGTTGTCATGCATCCATACAGAGAAAAATATCAACTTAGCCTGCTTTTACAGACTTATCCAAATAAATACAAACAAGTCCTGCTACAAGGTACAGATTAGGATGGAAAAGTGCCCAAAAGGCATCCTGAGCTTTCCTTAAAGTTTCAGAAATGTGCACTTTTTTTAAGTTCTTCATAGTGTACACATCAGGACAATGTTTCAATAACTGTTTAAATTTTAGGTATGATTCTTTCATCAAACATTCCCTATACGCTGTGCTTTTCAAAGCCATGTCTCAAAACAAAGTGTTTGTTACGTTCAGCACTCTTTTGCTAGACTACTGCATCTGCATTTTTTTTTGTCTACACACCTAGCATCTTAATAAACTTCTAATTGGAGAGAATATAATTACCCACACCACCCTCTTTGATGACAGCAAACCTGTTCTGTTTGATCTGCAATGGCTTCAGGTGAAACAACATATTGATTTTAATCAAATACTTTTAGCTCACAAGCCTCTGCATGGCTTGGCCCCTGAGTACATTTCATCACCTCTTCATCACGGTGAATTCAAATGATGAATTCGAGACCTCCTCTTCAATCCTGTTGAGATGTTAACTTCTGTGGATGTCTCTGTAAGATGTTCCATCTTTCTTCAATTCATGGATCACTTTTGCTATAGTATTTTGACTGATATATAAACCTTTGTTTGTCTTCTTGAAGTCCCCATCTTTCCTGGGGAAAGAAAATTTTTTGATATTTCTCTTCCATTATGGAGCCGTGAAATGGGAAGGTCTTTTTCTGTTTAATGTACCTGTCTGCTGGACATTATATGAATCACTTTAGCCCTCTACACACCGGTCCGAATGGAGATTCACACGAATCTTCGGATGGCTTTTCAAGCAGGGTGCTCTTCATCTGGGTCAAGGAAATATTGATGCAACGATGCTCCCTGCCTAAAGATGAGGTTTGTGGTACAACAGATGCTCACCGTGCCAAACAGGGACACAGGAAAGAAGATGAGCAGGAACAAAACAGTTAAGAAATCAATGAACACCTTTAAAAAACCAGGGATGTCTACATTTTTGTACTGATGGTGGCTGATCACAGGGAGCTGTTTAACAAAAATGTCAAGAACATACAGGATTTGTAGCATACTATTGTGCACTATGTTATGCTACCAAGCGGCTCTTTATTACATCATAAAAAGAGCCGGTTTTTATTGGTCGATACGGCACTCAGAAATTCCTTTTTGTGTGATATGCACCACTTGTTGTGTGATATGTGATCTCCCATTGGTGCCCATGGAAGTTGCGTCATCGCACAAAACTTTGCAACAAAACTTCGAGTTGATGTGGTTAAAGGCCTCTTAACTAGAATATTTTAGTTTAAAGTGTGGCTTTTCTACTAATGTTATAGAATGTTTGTAATTCATTATTTATTCATTCTGCATTTTGCTGACACAGGGTCCTCCCCACCCCTGACCCTCCAGCCAAAACATCTTCCCCACCCTAGAGACCTGCTCTGAGGCCGGCACTTGCTGTACATTTACTCAAATAGCTCACGAATGGATGAATGAAATGTCTCTTGGATGGTCATTAAGAAAAGGGAACAAATAAAAGAAAATGGCAAAATGTTTGAGCTTTGAGCTAAAAAAATGCATTTCTGGAAGGCACTGTGGCCTTCCACTAAGAGGGTTGTTGATTCGAGGTTCTCTAGTGACCTTGTATTTGGAAGGAGTTTGCATGTTCTCCCCGTGCTTGCTTTCCACCGGGTATTCTGGTTTCCCCCACAATCCCAAAAACATGCTGCAGGTTAACCTAAATTCCCCTTAGGAGTGAATGTGTGTGATGCCCTGTGATGGACTGGTGACCTGTCCAAGGTGGCTCTCGCCCGAGGTGCGCTGGTTATAGGCACCAGCAGACCGGGTTAAAAAATGGATGGTCGGGTGTCTGGAATACCGTGATATCCAGAACATTGTGAGTCTATGTTATGTATATTTAAAAACTATTAAAGATAAATTTGTCTTGTCTTCCTCCGCCATACTTCCGCTGCTCATTTGCGCGCGCATATACGTTGTAACTTTGTTTACAAACAATAAAACAGTCTATATTGCTCAGAAGTTAAACAACCAAAAAGAAAAATGTTGAATAATTTAAAATACAACCCGAAATACTTGAAAAGAAAACCTAGACAATTATCTTCAAATGTAAGAAAAGTTAATTATTTTGCGTGATTGTACAGTGAGGATATGGCAACATAGTCGTTAAACTGCTGGAGCGAATGCCCCGCCCCTAACCAGTTTGACGTCGAATACCTCAGTCTTGACACATGGTGTTGATCATTGGCTTCTTGTTGTACACACGTACAGTACACGCAGATACGGTCTCGAGGGCAGACGTCTACAACTGGGAGCCACTGATGCCGCTACTGGATTTGTAGTTTGCCCAGACTTTCTTTGCAGTTTAATTTCAATTTTGTACGGAATAAGAGAGAAACTATGTCGAGGCAGCTGACCATGAATCCAGCTTTTCTGCCTCCGCAAAGTAACGGCGTGCTGAAAGCGCTCCTGGAGAAACCTCTCAAACTGTCTGTGCACCAGGATGAAGGTCAGTGCCGCCTTCCCTTCTTTACGCTGACGTTTACAATTTCTATGTGTTTTGTGAGGAACTGCGCTCATAAGCTTGTTTTGAGGCGTCGTTTTATGTTTAACATATAATAATTGTGTGGCAGTAAAAGTTTTCCCCATTCAATTGTTACTACATTAATGGAATACAAGCTTTTATTTTTTTTATTTTAATATTATGCTACACGTAAACAAAACGCATTTAATTTAATTTCAGAAATATTTATAGACATTTGTGTTGAAAGTAATATAACTACATAAATATATGTGGTTATATTGTGATACATTTTTAAAAGAGATTTAAACGTATATATATATATATATATATATATATATATATATATATATATATATATATATATATATATATATATATATATATATATATATATATATATATATATATATATCTGTATCATACATTTTTGACAAGAAATTAAAGATGTTCTTTATGTGTTGGTAATGGGAAGAAACTCTTTTGAATTAAATTAACATGAACAGATTTGCAAGCATGTATAGCTAATTAAATTGCTATTAAAGCTGTAATTTAGAATAGCAGAAACAAATGAAATAAAAGCCATGAATCTAAAAAAATGTATGAATCGTAATGCCTATAATAGTGCTTTAACTAAGTTGTCATTATTGTAGGCTACGAGAAGGAGCGGGACAAGGTAAAGAAGCTGGAGGATGAAGGGAATCCTCCTCAGTCTGCTTTCTTAGGTCCCACGCTTTGGGATAAAACCCTGTCCTATGATGGAGACAGCTTTCAGTTGGAGTACATGGACCTCGAGGAGTTCCTCTCAGAAAATGGTATCCCCTCCAGCCCCGCACAGCATGACCAAAGCCTTCATCACCCCCCTCATCATTCTCAGCACCATCAACACCACCAGACTTCAATGCCGCAGGGCCCTGCCTCTGTCATGGACCTCAGTAGTCGGTCTATGGGCACAATGGTTCCCCAGAACTGCCTTCAGAGTCATGGCCGAACAGGTACAACAACCCCAGCTAATGTGCATTCTCCTCTGTAAATCTGCTCAATAAATCCTCATTTGCTGCCCGTTAAGCTGGGACAGGGTTCGTCAAATATGGCGGTGTGAGTGGGTGGGAAGCGTGAGAGTAACTGTGATGGGTTTTAGCTGGAAAATCTGCATCTCTTAGTGTGTGCATCAGAGCTCATACTAATGGTTTAAGATGAGTTTCAGCATGCTTCCTTTGCTCCAGTTCTTTGCGCTGTTCTGTGCATTTGTTACAAATGCAGGGCTATTTTAACCCAGTATTAAGTCTGGTGTGGTCTACTTTAGTGTGGAGAAATGAAACTAAATAATTGAAATAGTTGAAAACTATTGGTTGGATTAGCCTGGAGAGTTTCATGTGTGTCAGTATTTTAATGTTGAGGAGCCAGAACTGACGTTGAGCAAGAGTTTAATGGGGTTGTGATTCCAAATAGAATGTTTACACAATTATACAAAAAATTGCAAACATTATAAACTCGCCCAGGATTAAAAGTTTATTACTGAATAAGAATAAAATATATAACAACGACTGTATAGTTTTGTGGATGTTAAACTGATTAATTGTTTATTTGGTTTTTCAAATATGAATATATTCAAGATTTACAATCAGAAATATTGCAATTTATTTATTAATATTTTTTTTGAATGTCTAAAATGTGGTCATTTAAATACTAATTAACTAATTTTTAAAATGTTTTCGATATTTAAACCCTAATACTATCTTGATTTTAAAAGTAGTAGAGTGCATTTAACAATTACTTGTTTTCAGTTTGACCCCTAAAATATAATTTAGAAATATAATAACCAATAATTACAATATATTCGAATATTTTCCAAAAAATTAAATATTTATTTATATATGAAACCCACATGAATACATTTAAATGGGTAATTATTACTATAATGTAAAAAATGAATTATCCTGATATTAAACATATTTAATTTCTGTAATGTTTTATTTAAAAGCAAGCAATTTTCAGTATTATGCACAACTCTTTAAATTATAACTTTTTGCTTTTGATTCGCAGGCCATTCATATATATCTGCTGTGCCACCTAGTGGAGGAAAATACTCTTGACAACCTGTTGTTTAACTATGGTACTGCATTCATTTTTATTCTCTCAGTTTTGCCTCCATCACGAAACACACCAAGCCCTGTAGACCCCGAGACCATTCAGATACCAATGAGCTATGAGCCAGACCCAGCAGATCTAGCTCTCTCCAGTGTCCCTGGACAGGAGGTGTTTGACCCTCGCAAGCACAAGTTCTCTGATGAGGAGCTGAAACCTCAGCCTATGATCAAGAAAGCACGCAAGATATTCATTCCAGACGATCTGAAGGTAACTTGGGCCTAGTTATTAATTCAGTGTTCACTAATTCACCTTTCACCACTGACCAGCTGGCCAAGGGGCTAAGAAGCTTATATGCATTCATTCATCCTTCAGCCATCAGACCCACGCGATCCTGATTTTTTTTTTCCTGGTATCGTTCCAGTTCTATCAGTTTTAGGATTAAGGGATTTGTCTTTTTTAATTTGTTCAAATAAAAGTGAATGCCTCCCAGGCCTTGCAGAGTAAACTGCTAAAAGCGGATTGCGAGGGAAAACCTGTCCTCATAGTCATCCTCTGTTTTCTTTATTGCTGCCTTCCAATCATCACAAATTAAAAAAATAAATATTATTTTTCTACTAAGTATCGTAAGGACAGTTTTGAATATATTAACACTTAGGTTTGAGAAGTTGAGTTGTTTTTTTAGTTCAAATATGAAGCTTTATTTACCTTCTATACCCTATATTAGCCCTTCCTCTACATCTACCCCTCAGCCCTTCTTCTAGTCCACCGCTTAGCCCTTCCCCTATGTCTACCCCTTAGCCTTTCCCCTACATCTACCCCCTAGCCCTTCCACTACGTATACCCCTTAGCCCTTCTTCTAGTCCACCCCTTAGCCCTTTCCCTATGTCTACCCCTTAGCAATTCCCCTACGTCTACCCCTGAGCCCTTCCCCTACGTCTACCCCTTGGCCCTTCTTCTAGTCCACCCCTTAGCCCTTCCCCTATGTCTACCCCTTAGCATTTCCCCTACGTATACCCCTTAGCCCTTCTTCTAGTCGACCCCTTAGCCTTTCCCCTATGTCTACCCCGTAGCATTTCCCCTACGTCTACCCCTAAGCCCTTCGCCTACATATACCACTTAGCCCTTCCCATACATCTACACCCTAGCCATTCTCCTAGTCCACGCCTTAGCCCTTGCCCTAGGTCTACCCCTTAGCCCTTTCCCTAGGTTAACCCCTGAGTCCTTCCTATATGTCTACACCCTAGCCCTTCTTCTAGTCCACCCCTTAGCCCTTTACCTATTTCCACTCCTTAGCCCCTCTCCTATGTCTACCGCTTAACCCCTGCCCTACATCTATCGCCTAGTCCTTTACCTGTCTACCAATTAGCCCTTTGCCTACTCCACCTTTAGCCCTTAACCTACATTTACCCCTTAGATAGACCTTGCCCTACATCCACCCCTTAGCCCTTCCCCTATGTCTACGCTTAGCCCTTACTGTAGATCTATCCCAAAGCCCTTCCCCTATGTCTACCCCTTAGCCCATTCCCCTACTACTACCCTTTAGCCCATCACCAACGGCTTATCTTTTTCACTATGTCCACCCCTTAGTCCTTCCCCTATGTCTACTCTTTAGTCCTTTTACTACGTCTACTCCTTAGCTCTTCCCCTAGGTCCACCCCTTTGCCCTTCTTCTATGTCTACTCTTTAGTCCTTTTACGTCTACTCCTTAGCTCTTCCCCTAGGTCCACCCCTTTGTCCTTCCCCTATGTCTACTCTTTAGTTCTTTTACGTCTACTCCTTAGCTCTTCCCCTTGGTCCACCCCTTTGCCCTTCCCCTATGTCTACCTTAATCCTTCCCTTAATCCACTTTCGCTAATATGGGCATGAGACATGAAATATAACATAAAAAGGATGGTTTATGTAATTTTAAAACTTTTATACATGGCAAAATTACTTTCATTTGTTTAATTACACCTTACAACTTTGTAGTTTGTCTCTGGAGTTCCCTTGGAAGGGAAAGTCGTACACCCTTCCATCGACATTATTAAAAAAATAATTTGGGACACCCCTGAACGCACAAAACAGAGGGATTGGTCTAAGGTCTAGAAAAAGAATTTGAACTTAGTTTCGGTGTTAGGTTGGTTGTTCCATATCACATTGTTCGAAAAGGAAAAGATAATGACGTGGTTCCTAGATATCCATGCCGAATTTGAACATGTCCAGAAAACCAGGAACATTTTAAAATTAGGGGCCGCATGTGTTAACATTTGCATGGAATTTTTACTAAAATATTGCACAGGTACAACGATAGTGCTTAAAACATTTAGATGTTATAATCTGTAAACACACAAGCCCCCACACAGATTTCCTTTGTACACCAAAATCAACGTGAAAATGAGCGCACATACAAAAGCAGCACACCTCACCATTCCCTCCCTCATTTGCATACATTTAAATATATGCTAATGAACACGTCAGTTCCAAAGTAAACCAACTGAAACTCAATAGACAGTTATTTAGTGATTTAGAAAGTAAAATTATTTTATTTTGAACTTTGTCATTCATAGTCAATAATTAAGGCAAAGAAAAAGTGAGAATCTTCTGATGCAGTCGATATTATGGTTCTGAAAACTGTCGAAAAAGTGGCCTAATTTTTTTTTTTTTTTACTGCTTCATTTCATGGCCTGTGTGGATTGGCAAATACACAAAACACCATAAATGAGTTTACGCCAAACATGAAGCTTGCTCAGAGGAACACATTCTTGCATTAATTTCACTGTTAGTAAATATGAATGTGAGCATGAAAGCTCACTTATTTAATACATCAGGGTCCCTACTGCTATGCTAACCTGTTGAAAAGAACAGAAAACAAGGTTTGCTCACTTTTCGCATCCTCAACATCTTCCAGAGTTAGAACCTAATTTTAAGAAATAAAATAGAAGTTGTATATAATACCTTAATTTGGCAATTTATGTCTATTTTTATTTTCTCAGTGTCACTGCTGTGTAAAAAGCGTATGCAGTATTTGTATGAGGGCATATTAATGTAAAAATAGCCTAATCATTTCGAAGTAAAATATAACTAGGAATTGCTGCCTCTTTCCCACCCTTTTATTCTGCATTCTGTTTCATTCTCCTTTGAGCAGGATGACAAATACTGGGCCCGGCGCAGAAAGAACAACATGGCAGCCAAGAGGTCACGGGACGCCCGGCGCCTGAAGGAAAATCAGATTGCAATCCGGGCTGGTTTCCTGGAGAAAGAGAACGGCGCTCTACGACAGGAAGTTTCAGAGCTTCGGAAAGAGCTGGGGAGGTGCAAAAACATCTTAACCAAATATGAATCCCAGCATGGCCCCCTGTGAGGACTCTAGGGTGCTCAACGAGTTCCCCTACCTAGCGCCCTTCCTGTTTGAAGGACAATGTTGTTGGGTTGGAATCTGCTGGAGCAGTTTTCCAGCCAACCCTTATCTCGTCTGTTCTTGGCACCTTAGAAGGCAGAAACGTTTCATTGTGTGGTTATTTTATACGTCTCACAAAGAACTGCTCACCCTCTTTCTCGAAGGAAACATAACCAATGTTTGCCAACCTTGTTACTCGTTTGTGTACTGTGTTGTAGTATTTGTCCACAAACGTAGTAATAACTCAGCGGTCGAAACCTGAGCTCAGCTAATTTAGGATTTGTATTTCTGTACAGATGTCATTCTCACAGACAGAACAGAATGTAGCAAGAATGAGTTGAAAATATATAGTAGGCAAAGATGGCTACATACAGACAATCACAGGCACTCATAGAGTGTGCAATCATCAAGTTCCAGAAGTAAAGGTTATGTTCGTTGTAAAGATGTGTTGCAAGCTCAGAAGCTTTTAGTTGGAGAGGGTTGGGCTTCAGATTGGAGCAAGGTAAAGTCACAAGGAAGTTGATGTGCATGTGTCACCACTACTTTACAATACAAACGCCCATTTCTGTAAAGTAATTGTTGTCTACCCCAAACTCTTTGAAATGAACTTGAACGTGAACATGCATAATGTCTATATTTTAAGCAGAAAGGCTGTGCACACCCATTGGTCTTTCAGAGTCTATATTTCAAATTCATAAAGAAAAAACAATAAGTGATGACCATCTAAACCCCATTCAGTTTAGTATGTGCTTGTAGTGGCTGCTTTTTATTCTATGTTCACAAATTAGTTTACCTTGACCAGCCTTGTGTCATAAGCATATTCTGCGAACATTGGGGCAAGCGTACTAGGCAAGATGTCAGAGTGCGGATCCAAAAATCCCTCTCATTTGTGGACTTAGAAAAGGAAGATGGGGTTTTCTTACAACAAATACAAATGAAGCACTGGTTTAGAGCGACCTAATCCTTAGAAGTCCAAGGCCTTTTTGACCATTTTTTACTACTTTACAATTTGCTCTAACAAGTTATCTTCAAAACTGTTTTCTGGTAATGCTTGATATTTAATATAAATATTTTTCATTACATTACACAATAATTCCTCAACAATCCTAAAATTTTACGTACATTTTGTAAATTTGTACTGTAAGAAATTACAACAAACAGTTTTTATGTTTTATAACAAAAATCAAAAGTGTTGAAACAAACAAAAAATAATTCATAACCCCTCAAAAAAAAAATCAATGTGAAAAGTGCATTAAAAAAAAAAAACAGGCGAACCTCTTCTAAACCTCCAAGCACTTTTTGTTCCATAGTGCAGAATTTGGAAAAAATACAAACTATATCACAGGTATTGTACATCCAATGGTTATCCCTTCTTTTCACCACTAGATGGCACCTGTTTGGGTTCTGTAAATTTAGATTTTTCTCTCATTTTAATACTAATTGCCTAGCGAATCATGTGTCATAACTATTGTATTGTTCGTTTAAAACACTAAAACCTACAAATGAAATTCCAAATCATAAGGAAACAATAGCTGTGTTGCGTCATACCTTCTTAATTCAAAATAGACAACGTGACTGGCGAATGAACCGATGCGCGCAGAGACTTCTAAGGGTTAAATATGCCGATACGACCTGCAGTAAAGCCTAGTCAGTCTTAATGAGCTCCTCCCGAAACTTGTTATAAAAATAACATTTGCAGAATCCACAGTCTCAAAACTTAAAATAACAATAAGATATTATTTTGAATCAACACAAAAAAATCCAGAACTTGAATTAAATGAAGAACTTGAAACGAACTGGCTCAAGAGAAAGATAAATAATGTTTTGAGTGGTCCAGATTTTAATGTATGCTATTTATACTTCTAAGCTTAAAAAACTGTTCTGAACGTGAAGGTGATTGTTTGACAAACCAAAGCCCTTTAATAAAAATACCTTTGGGAACACTGCTTTATAGACCTACGCCAAGGTGTAGGCGAATGGTTTGAGGTTGGTGGATTTAAATGGACAAGCATCTGGGCAAGTTAAGAACAAAATAAATAAACCAGAATCTTAAAAAAATCTGAATTAAAAAAGGTAAAAATGTTCTATTAAACCTCAAGGTAAAAGCAGATATAAGCTAAAAACCGTGTTCACAGAATATATGATGTGCTGGTGGCAGTCCCACGGATTGCTCAAGGTCTGTTTGATTGATCGTCATACTTATAGCTGTTGACTACTTTATGTAGGAACAAAACTATATTTATTTATTTCACGCGTTATTAATCACAATGTGAAGCAAATTCACTTTAAACGGTAATGGTTTTCTTTTTTACACAATTAACATGGAAGTGAATCAGGCAAACGTTGCTAGCATGCTAACACTTTGCTATTAGCTAAGCCTTTGACTGCAAAGGAACATTAGTGACTAATGTTTAAATCCCTAAACCGATTTTAATTTTATAAATCACATCCCATTTCTGAATTAACATGAGTGAATCAAGTTAGCATTAAAATGGTTAGCGTTCATTTTTCCTTAAGACATTGTTGGGCTAGTTCTGTAAAACGTTTTGCAGAACAACCACATCAATCCTTTTATGTTGAAACAATTAATGGAGATGGACTTTATGTATAAAAATATTGCTTCACACTTAACGGTACATTTCTATAAATACAAAGTTAGTCATATGCTAGCAATGAACCTAATGCTGCCTTTTGTTTTCTTTATTGAGAAGAATGTGTACCGTGTGTTTTACTTTGACTCTTCAACACAGACCAAATTATATGAAAAACAACAAGGTTTTACAAATGTTTTTATGACGTTATTCTTGGTTTTGTACAGTATTTTCTTATGAATATCTGATTATATATGACTAATTTGATTGTGTAATATATTTTATCAGCACACTACGCCTAAATTCGGCAGACAAATGGGCATTAATTTATGATCATGGGTTAACGTTACTTTCAAAGTTGTTCTGTTATTTCATGTGCATTACAATTTATGCATGGTTTCTTTTGGTCCACGTTGGTTTATTGAATTATTCCTCACATGGTATTAATGTG
>SRMA01025088.1:0-29123 GCA_007224835.1 Danionella cerebrum
GCTCATAAGACGCACTTTTTCTTCCCCAAAACTGAGGGGAAAAAGTTGGTGCGTCTTATCGAGCGAATGCAGAGTGCCGCGATTTCTGGTAACGGCCGTATGAGAGGCGTAAGAGCTCCGGAGCTAGGCCGAAGCCGCGGCCATATTTGTTTACCCAGCGCTGCGCGCTGACGTCATCGCCCATCTCTGCTATAGCGCGGTCGTAACGAAAACGGGGGGAAAATACTACATTTCCCATAATGCCTTGGCTACGGTAGCCGCAGCGGTGCTTCCGCATCCATACTCACGAGCGAAACTGCTTTTGACTCTCGCATTTGAGTGATCTCTCACGCTACAAACCCGATTTTTCACGCTAAAATACATTTTAAGATGTGAAATGGGCACATCTAATAGTTTATTTGCGATCTGTTTCTTGAGCCTGATGATAAGATGATGTTGCACTGGAACAGTGATGGTGATAACGAATGGTGGAATTTAGAATGATGAGTGGGGGCAAAGAAAAACATTACAGCCTTTTTTTTGTTACTTTTACTGTTTACTGTCTGTTCATGTTACATGTTTGGCTGTTAACTTTTACACAGTTGATATAAAATATTTTACAAAAATGTTTGGTTCAGAATCTTTTTTTTCTAGATCTTCCTCTTTTAAAATTGGATGCGTCTTATGTGCCGGTGCGTCTTATGAGCCGAAAAATACGGTAAATAGAAAAGTCAAACTCTGGTAGACAAACATTTATTTTGAGTCTATTTATTTTTTCAGAGCTCAGAGTTATTTTTCTTTTTTTTTTTGTTACTGAGGAAACTGAAAACAGACATTTACCAGAATGAGAGGATTGTTACATGATGTATAAATAAAGTGCATAGTTCTGATACTTTTTTTTATCTGGATGTTTTCCTCCATCCTTTATGGAAAAAAAAAATCTTGTGGAGTTCAAACATTAAACAGTGTGTACTCATTTAAGGTTACATTGTGAAAAAAGGCATCTCTAACTGAGAGGAGAGCTTGCATTCTCTATATTTACTACAACGATTATTAATAGGTAACTGGACTGGTTAAGAGAGGCCCTTGAGCGAAATCAATGAAGTGCTTGAGAGGGAAGCTATGCAAGAAGACCTAATGGCCACTTCTGATCAAACTTGAAAGGACTGGCACTTCACATGAAAAGGTCTGTAATCCTGTTTGAACTAGTGCAATTTTTATGTCTCCCATTTCCGAGCTTGTTTAGCACACTGGAGTTCTAAACTTGGTAAAGCTAAGTGCAAAGATGGCAAAAAGGAACCATTTTCATATTGCCATGTGTTAACCGCTAAAGTGAATTCCATGACATTTGTAGGATTGCGTCGAGAACAGAGACACACTTACTTACATTTGGAAAGAAAGAAACGTCTCTGGTGCAAATGCACAAGACCCGAAAATAGAAAAAAGTTCAGTTAAAAGGAGCAAAACAAACATTTCAGGGGCCAGCAATATTTTAAAGAAAAGGTTTGCACTAATGGACTTTGCTTTTAGATGGCCCCATCGGAATGCGGGACCAATCTCATGGACACGAGGGAGATTCCGAACCAGCGCATGTCTTCTAAGTAGTCTGTGATCTGTACTCATCCTTTTTTCCTGTCCATTGAATTATAGATATGGGCATCATCTATGCTGGAGCTGGGTGACCTCAAAGTCCAATGCCTCTGTGGGGTTGTTCAGCTGAGAGGGCCGAGAAGTGGAAATCGCATTCTACAGGCGATGCTGGAGCACATGAATTATTCTGATCATTTTAGGGGCACAAAAATGAATGCGGAGGGTGAAATGAAATGTAGAGAAACGGATGAGATGCGGCAGACCCTATGATCTTTCATTTCTTTGGCTTCAGACCCCTCCTCCCCCTTTAGAGTAAACATAAAGTCATAGACTTGGAAAATTGTGGCGTATTTGAAAATCTCAATTTGACAACAGCTTCCACCGATAATCCAGCATCGTGTGACAAAGCAAACAGTCCTGCTCTTTGGAGGCAGGTAGGCGCTAAGTTGTTAGAAAATGGCAATTTGGAGTTAAAATTTAATGCCGTCTTTTCCACTTTTTGGCGTGTGATGACTGATATCGTGCGGCCAGTAACTGTTCTTTCCTTCCACCCGTGTGTTGCATTTTCCAGCCCATTGGAGAGCGATGTTAGCCCCGAATTGTGAAGCAAATCTTCATATCCACACAGACAGGAAACAGCAGTTGCCTGTTGGTTCAATGGCAAAGGTTCAGAAGTTCAGCGAAGAGGTGCTGTGCGCTCCCCCTCACATATATGGGGTGTCCTTACAGATTTGGATCCTCTGTGCATGGCTTCACATATGCCACACACATGAAAAACTAGACATGAAACCCACAGGGAGATTGTTACTTGGTGCCTTACAGGTTCAATATTTCAAGCTCTAATGAATTTTTGCTGGCCTTTTTGACACCAGCTGTCTTCAAGACCAGCTAGCTTTTGTTCAATGTGATGTGTTGATCTGATGGCCAGACAGTGATTACCAAATACCTGTCATGTTCCAATATAAGCAGGGTGAAAGGACAGAGACATTGACGACCTTGTGAAGTGACTAGAACAACCCCTCTGTCAGGTAACCTGTATTTCCTGTAAACTAAGGGTATTGTACTTTCTATTCTTGCAGGTTTTAAAAATGTGCTTAAAGAGATAGTATTATTCAACACTATGGATATTACTTGCTTTCTTTATCACTAACTCATCAGCTATGCTCACACAAATATGTGTATTGTCGAATGTCATTTTATTACGACTCTAATTTCCAATTACTGATATGTTGTGTAAACTAATCAGGTTCGATGTGGTTTAATTGGTTGCAACGTTCAAATGCGTTTCAAAGGTTTTCAGGTTCTTCAGTATTTACAATAAAATAGTTAAATACATAAAAGGAGATGTGATTTGTGCTTTTTGGTTTGTGCACGCGACAAAGAGCAAATGTTTCTGTAAATTATTGAGATATTTAATACATAGAGTTTTGTGATCTTAAATGAATATTAAACCCCTGCCTCTCACCCAGTGTGCGCTGGAGGCCCCCATGACCCCAGAAGGGAATAAGCGGGTTGGATAAATGAAAATTACAATTAAATTACAATTAAATACACAATAAAAGCAAAACAACAAAAAAATTCAAGAAATTGAGAACGAACTGTTTTTTTTTTTTGTTCCATAGTGCTTTCTTTTGTGCCAGAACTTTGAAAAGCACAAGCCATATCACAGGTCTTGTACTTCCAAGGCTTCACCCTTCCTTTCACCTGTTGGCACTGATTTTGTGTCTGTAAAATGAACATGAAATACAATCACATTTGAATTTGAATTACATTGAGAATTATGTGGCACAACTCTTGTAATGTTCTTTAAAAGAAAATGATAAAAAAAACCTTTAGAAACCAACAGACTATTTTTTGAAATCAAAATTAAGCATCATTCCTACTTAATTTAAAACCACTGTGATTCTCTGTACTACAACATCAACTGTAACTGGGTATTCCTCACCTAGTTTTAAGCCCCCTACACAGCTGTCTCTATTTCAGTTCATGACTGGGTTTCAATCATGTGTCAAATTGATTATCATCAGCACTTGTTTGGTGTAATTGGAGGATCATACATCGTGACAATAATTCTATAAAATCACTCACCGTGCAAATGTACCAATATATCTGACACTGATTTGCATTTAAAAAATGTAAAATGATAAACCATTATTTGTATTTCTAAAACCAGTTTTCAGCATAAAAGTTTTGCACAGTACTCTAAGTCCACAGGCAATTGCTAGAGTGAAGGTTGTACTATGGTCTGAAAAAAAAAAGAATTTGAAGCAAATTAGTTTTTTTGTTTTGAAAGTGTTTCGAAGCAGCTGGTCTGAGCTTTCCCAGAAGCCACTAAGCTGCTGGGATGTTCAGATCTTTCAGAGAGTAGTCTGCAAAGGAGTAAATGTCCAATGAGCAGCTGTTCTGTGGGTGAAAATGATTTGCTGATGCCAGAGGTCAGCAGAAAAAGACCAAGCGGATAGAGAGCAACAGTAACTCAGCTAAGCACTCATTGTAGTGGAGGTCTGCAGGAGAGCGTCTGTGAACTCCAGACCTCACCAGATGTCAGAATTGTCAGCCCAGAACACGAAACTCAGGATATAATTTGGTATGAGGATTATTTTCTGAAGCATCATTATTTTTGGCGGCATTCTAAATTTGTTGTAACCGAAGAGATGGTTTACAGTAATGTCTTTTATCAATGTTTCAGTAGAGCCACTGAGTATCAAAACTGGTTTTCGAGATCAACACAACCATGTCTTGTGGTGGCAATAAAATCCTTACCCTTTAAGATGTATTGGCCAATCAAAATCCTTCAAGAGTGTTTGTTGCTAACCCTGCAGACGCTAATACATCCAACAGTTCAACCGACGTAATAATGAGTCTGAGTTTGTTTCATGGTACTTCAGTAGTCACCCATTCTATCACACCAGAACATGGATTAATCAAACGCTTAAAATGGATACAGTGGTTGGTGAGGGAAGATCAGTTGAGAAAGATAAAGAGAGAGAGAAACACCTCGACGTCTCCATACAGCAACACAGCCCAGATAATTGTTTTATTTTCTGTGTAAAAATGCCATAAATTATATATTAAAAAAAGATTTTCTTTTCACTTTTGGCTCACTGTAGTTATCCCTGCTTTTCACCAGGTTTTGACCAAAACTAGCATCCAAGTTTTTCAAGCAAATCTTTGATAAAACAAAGATGAAAATGAGTTCTTCTAAACACTGGCTTGCTCATTTTTCCCCACTCTTTTTTCCAGTACAGGTTCTGTTTGTTTTGTGGCTGTACTTGAAACAGTTTTTTCATACTTTTTTCATCTTAAAAACTGTGTATCTAGTTGTAGCTTTGTTCGACTCATAGCGTAATTAGATTTTTATGAGAAATAAATTGACATTTTAAAGATTATGTGGAAATCAGTGCATTTTGACAGTCTGAACGTGCGCAAAATTTCGCACACCAATTTGTGTAAATTTACGTCTTTTTGGGTTCCGAAAGAGAGAGTTTGAAAATGGCTCTATTGCGCCACCTAACACATTTCAGCTTAAGGAGCGCTAACAGTTTGTCGTACACAAATTAAATTAGACACACGAGTGGTACCAAGATTTAAATATGAATTGAGCTTTCAAAACTGACAGAAAGTTTTGCACATCTACAGCATAATCACTAAGTTATAGCACCACCCGATGGCCACAGGAAATACATTTAACATTGATAAGATTTTTTTAAATCAAATTTGACATATTTGTCATACATAGGATATTGGCAAAAAACAATTACAGATAGTTTTCAGCATCATCTGGTGGTCACAATACAATGATGTGGTTTTCATTATTTAACTTGCCAATATTTTTCAGTAATTTTGACAATTCTCACTTGGATTCATGTCCTAAATAGGTACTGACCGTAGCTGCTTTAGTTTTATTCATTTTTTCATTAGGCTTATTCACAATTTTTTGCGCAATAGCTTTTACTTTCAGTTTTAGTAAATTATACTGCGCCAGCGTAAGATCAATCTGCATTAATGCTGACTTGCTTTTTCAAAAATGTAGTTTATATGAGACCGAAAGTTTCAGAAAGTGTTCATTTTTGGAGTTGAGGAGAAACTTCCCGTCAGTTCCATTTCAAGCAAAGTGCATGAGTAAAATTAATTAGAATAATTTATCAAAAGCCCTCACTGTATCAGAGACTAATGATGGCTATGTAAAGACTTGACGATTTCTGTTGCTTAAACTGGTGAATATGTCACTGAACATGCTGTTCATGAGATTATTTTGGGACATATCTAAATGTCTTTGTGTATGGAAAATAAACAGTCAATTGCTTGTTAAATGAGGCGGATCTAAACAGAAAGAAATGAGTTTACGAGTGCATAGATCACATTTAGTGAATGGATATAATAATAAGCCTTGATGATGCATTCGAAACATCAGGGGCTCGAAGACAGTAGACCTTTTAGTGCTCTTCACAACATTTGTAGCTCGACAGATCAAACATAAACAGTGCTCTGACTCAGAGAATGGTGCTTAAAAACTCTCTCGAGGGAAGTTTAAAGCGGGGGAGCGATACGTTTTTGTGAATAACAATGAAAACTTTGCCTGTCAGCAATGATTTCAAAAGTGAGGATCTGGAACTCTGTAAAAGCACAGGGTGAAACGGAAGCAAATCAAAGGCTGAGATGAGATAGATGGTGTTTAGCGTTTCAGCTAACATGACATGCCCATTAAAGATTAAGGCTAAAGAGACAAGCGAGGCTAATGGGGAGCGATGCAGCGTTTTAAGCCGCGGCCATGATGAGTTACAACCCTCAGCAGTCAGTGACATGTTGACTGGCCTTGATTCAAGCAACTCTTTCTTGACATTGACCGTGACTCTTGTGGCGGATCCCCTGCAAACATACAGCACAGGCCTTAAGCACCGCCAACTTTTAGCCGGCTTAATGTTACAGAGATTAAAACACACTTGAGTGTACTTTTTTTCCGAGTACAGCCCTTGCTTTCATTACAGCATAGTTCGTGTAATCTTGTCTTCGGGACTTATCCCCAGATTACCAGCTGCGTTTGATTGGAGATACATGTTTCTAAAGCAGCTAATTCACACCAGAGTTTGCACAATTTTAGAGCAACTTCTAATTTACGTCATGTTTAAAAAAGGATTCCTCATCAAAAAATGGAGTTATGAGTAATTCCTTATGTCCATCCATGAGAATAGTTCAGGATAGTGTTGAAATCTTTATTTGGAACTTAAATATTTCTCAAGGCAGCAGAGTCATTTATTTAATGCTTAAATGTAACACGGTTAGTATGCAATGGGTGAATAAAGTCCACTATTAAGATCTCTTTCCTTTCAGAATACAGTGGTACCCCGAGATACGAAATTAATCCGTTTCAGGCTGACGTTCATATCTCGAACGATTCGTATCTCGAGGCAATTTTTACATTTAACATGCCTAATCCATGCAACGGCTCTCAGGAACAGTATAAGTAGCTGATAGGAGCACAAGAACCCAGAAGCGATACGTGACGTCTTACAAACAAGCAGAAAATACAGCAGAACAGCTTGTAGTTCTTGAATTTTTCTTCACATCTCCAAGCAAAATATTTCTCGCGAGACCTTTCGTATCTTGAACATTTCATATCTCGAAGCATTTGTATCTCGGGGTACCACTGTACCTTAAACATATTTTGGTAACACTTTCTTAGTTAACGCATAACTAAGAGATACTTGCTACAGAACTAACCAGTTACTATCTAGCAAATATTATTACCTACTAGGAAGTTATAGTTAACTATTCAGTAACTAATGTCACAGTAATCGATTGATTCATGATTTAAGTTGTGGAAAAGTTAAATGTGAAGAAGCCTGCAGTTATCTGGTTCTCTGGTAACTTCTGATTAGTGACCATATGTTCTCATGGAACTACTGAATACTCACTGTGACGACCCAGTGTCGTCATATTTCAGCATCAGAAGGAGCAGCTATTCATTGGTTCTGTGTGAGTGTGTGTGTTTGTGACATCTCTAGGTGCCAGCTAAAGGGGTGTGGCTCGCACACCTGACGGTGTTTTGGAGATGGATGAAGGAGCCAGCTGATTCCTTTGTCTGTGTCTCCCTCTTTCTGACTGGAACTCGTCTCCTGCGGGTGGGTGCCTCTCCGACTGGATCTCAAACCTAGAGTACATTTCCAGCGGTCGTGCGCCCTTTAGCGTGGCTGCGCTCCCTGATGTCCCCGCTCAAAGATCTTTTCCTTACATTATTTTGTCAGGTCTGAATTCTTTATTTAAATTACTTTAAAAAATTAGTTTAAACTTGCGTCCAGTCTCCTCTTTTGTTGCAGCCTGCTGTAACTTTACTGAAGAGTTACCACTTAGTTATCAGGGAACTACTTAGTACTTGGAAGAGTATTCTAAAGTGACAACACAGAATTTAAGAGATAACAGTAATTACTGATTCGTTAATCCTAGGATTTATCTATTTATTCAGTAGTTACTGATAGTTAAGGGTAGTTACTACAGTAGTTACTGTCACATTAGTTACTGAATAGTTAATTGTAACTTCCTAGTAGGTAACAATAGTTACTGCAGAGATAGTTACTGGTCAGTTCAGTAGTAAATACCCCTTGCGTTATGCGTTGACTGGGAAAGAGTATTCTAAAGTATTTCCTTTTTTTGTTAACTGTGGCAGCAAATAAATAGAAGGTATTTTGGACCATTCTTCTTTACAAAACATCTCCAGCTCAGTAAGGTTTGATGGTTTACGAAGCATACACAGCCCGCTTTAAATCACACCACAAGATTTTAATAATATTCAGATCTTTGCAATCAAAAAAGGTCGTTATAATGGAAGTCAATGGGAGATGAACAAAAAATATGAGGAAAAAAAAATGAAAAGCTGGTGCAACACAAAAACAAAATTCAGACAAAATTGAATAATGAAAATTGTTTTACATGTCAAACACTGTGATAAAAGGTAAAAAAACAGTTTGCTATCATTTTTCATATTTCATTTTTGACATCAAGTAAATTATTGGCAATTGAACAGAAAAATAGAAGTTTGGACAAGAACTGAGGTAGATAAAGAAAAAAAATATTGATTTGATTGTTTAAAGCCGTTACGAACAACACGAAAGGTAGTAAATTTGAACAATGCACAAGGGCTAACTTGTGATTCTTCAAAGCCTTACTTTTTGTCCACTTTCACAGCTTCCATGGCTGTAAGTGACAAGAAATGGCAGTTGAGGAGGAAGATTCATTTTCCTGTGTTTGGGAAGGGTTCCTGCAGGAAACGGTTCTGTTTCTATGTTATTCAAAGATTCGTTTGAATGTTGATTTAAAAAAAAAAAGACGTCCAGAGTGTACCTTCTGTGACCCAGACAGAATAAGTGGATACAGAAAATGGGATGGATAAAAATGGCAAACGTGGTTTTATTAATTATTCATTTGAAACATAATTACCTCATACATTTCAGACTTGAAATCCGAGGATTATTCTCAAACCTTAACTACTTTCTCCTGCAGAAGCACTAGAGTTCAATTTTCCCATCTTGGTTTCCAACGCATGCATGCTGACCCGGGTAAATGAGGTCAGTCCACCTGAATGCCGGTGTGTTCCTGAAACCCTTAATGGCCTTGTGCAGGAACACAGAGGGACCTGATGAGACTGGTGTCTAGGTACATATTTGCAGAGAGCACTGGACGGCTGGGTGATTGAGTTAACACGGGCATTGTTTGAAATGTCACCATCTGCTACACAACTGCTGATCCCCAATCAATTTAAAATGAATTCTGTTTCCTCTTCTGCCAAATCCACTTGTGCGCTTGGAGATCTACAGTGTAGATTGAGCCAATCTGAGTTGACAGCCTGGGACAAAAATGGGAAATCTTTCAACAGCAATCATGACATTTGGCTGTTTCGAACCTCATTCAGGTGATTCCCAAATTAAACAAAGAGGTGCAGTGATATTAAAGACATATTATTTTATAATATACCCGTTTATCAATCTCCATTGGTCATGTGCTCTCCAAACTCACAATAGTAGCAGTACACACTGAACACTTTCTCATCAAGGCTAAAAAGTGGCACCATTTCCACTTAACATCCATCTTTTTGGGAGGAAATCAATGCAAGCACTGGGAACCCCACTCCAAAATACCCCCGACTAGCAAATGTCTATAGCTAAAGAACAGATGCCCTCAAGGTCCAAATATCTCCTGCTTTCAGCTTTTCATACTGGTGGATATTTTGCAGCTATTTGTCTCCTCTGAACAGTTGACGTAGAGATTTGTCTGCTTCTAGAACATTGTGTAGCATTTATCTGGCCTCGAATCTGAGGAGCTGTTCAGCTGCATTTTCTGCGACTAGTGACTTGGATGAAATGCAGCAGAGGTGACTCTCTTTCTTCCTTTCCTTGTGCCAACCCCATTTGAGCCAGTTTTGTACTTAGGGACACATTTAAAGGTGTTACAGACTTGAGTGACCTTCATTTCTCAAAGAGCCTCTATTATGTAAATTAAAGGATCATTACTTATGCTGCTGCTCGTCTTTTAACTGGTACCCGTAAAAGAGAGCACATCACCCCGGTCCTCGCATCCCTCCACTGGCTGCCTGTGTTTTATAGAATTCATTTTAAAATCCTTTTGTATGTTTTTAAATGTTTAAATGGACTTGCCCCACGATACCTCTCTGAACTTGTACACAGCTATTCCCCTTCTCGAACCCTAAGGTCAGCCGACCTGTTGCTCCTGCAGGTACCGAGGTCCAGGAGGAAGCTCAGGGGGGACAGGGCTTTCTCTGTCTCTGCTCCTCAGCTGTGGAACAACCTCCCTCTGGCCATTAGAGCTGCCCCTTCACTGCACACTTTTAAAACCCGGCTCAAAACTCACTTTTATTCTTTGGCTTTTAAAACTGGCAGAACTTAGCTTCTTTTATGTGTTTTACGATTATGTGTTTTACAACAGTTTTAAAACTGTATTAATTTGGTGAATGTTTTAACTATTTTTTTTTAATCTCTAGACATGTGCATCACTTCAGCTGTCGTTGTGTTTAAAGTGCTTTATAAATAAAGCTGGTATGGTATGGTACTTGGTTGATCGTATTTTCCTTACAAAAGTGAGCAAACTTAATCAAAACTAAATCAAAAGTGAACAAACTTAATCTAAACTAAATCAAAAGTGAACAAACTTAATCTAAACTAAATCAAAAGTGAACTAACTTAATCTAAACTAAATCAAAAGTGAACAAACTTAATCTAAACTAAATCAAAAGTGAACAAACTTAATCTAAACCAAATCAAAAGTGAACAAAATCTAAACTAAATCAAAAGTGAACAAACTTAATCTAAACTAAATCAAAAGTGAACAAACTTAATCTAAACTAAATCAAAAGTGAACAAACTTAATCTAAACCAAATCAAAAGTGAACAAAGTTCATCTAAACTAAATCAAAAGTGAACAAACTTAATCTAAACTAAATCAAAAGTGAACAAACTTAATCTAAACTAAATCAAAAGTGAACAAACTTAATCTAAACTAAATCAAAAGTGAACAAACTTAATCTAAACTAAATCAAAAGTGAACAAACTTAACCTAAACTAAATCAAAAGTGAGCAAACTTAAACAAATCGAATCCAAATTTGGTATTAATACCTTTGGCCTTCGACTGTGCATCAATTCTTATGGGTAAACATGCACAAAATCAGGGATTCTGTTTCACTATAGTCAGGTATAGGTTCAGCTAATTATAACAAACAGCTAGACACACAGTTTGAAACCCAGTCATGAACTGTAACAGAAACAGCTGTGTAGAAAGTTGGCGAGGAGCTCTACAGGTGCCGTTTTTTCTTGTAACAACTGTGAAGGCCGGTAAAGTAAATATGTTTTTTATTTATACACAAATGTCCGAATAAGTCCTAAACTCTAATCCTCACAAACTAATCATAAAATTACACCACCCAAAGCGCCTCAAGGTCTAACAGCTGTGAGGAACTAATGATAAGTTTAAACCAAAAGGGCATTTCAGGGGTTGGCACAAATGCTTCCAACCCACCAAATATGGATAAACTGGAACTATGTCCCTCACCCCAAACCTATACAAACACTATAAAAGAAAAGGACAAACTCTTATAGGTTTGGTGAACACGTGAACTCTGTGTCAGTGTTTTCATTGCTATCCTGAGATCTCTGCTGGGGAAAAGTCTCTGGAGGAAGAGAACGACCGACTTTCTACAAAGAGACTTAGTCTCTCGGAGAGGGGAACGACCACCTTTCTGCAGCCGGCTTAGTCTCTCCAGAAGAAACAGAAGATCATTCTCACTACATTCCCCTCTAAGTAACAGGACTGAGTTTTCAGCAAAGGATTAGCAAGTACATGTTAAATAGCCCGATGGTATATGTGTATTTTTACAGTAAATTAAATAAATCTCTGAAATAATTTGAGTAACAATAACATTTTATAAATGACGCTCCAAAATATAATCACAAAATCATCAAATATGTAAATAGAAAATTGAGAAAACGTACATTTGCTCTTCCTATGACCTTTTAAAGATCCAAGTGATGCAACTTCCTGCTGAAAAACTGACTAGTGGAAATTTACCATGTTTTTTAGGGGGGGGATGGGTTTGGGTAACAGGAATGAGTAAAAAGCTGGGGATTTGACTAAATTTTTTTTATCTAAGAAAGTATAGATATTTTAAATGTATTTTAAACAAACATTATACATATTCATTTACATATTAATTCAAAAGAAAGGTCCTTTTTAAAAGATTGTTTTTTTGTTAAAAGTGGCATCAGAGACTGGTATATATCAGTGTTTTTTGAATGTTATAGCTTAAATTTGCAATAAAAATAGTACGTTGTACACTTCACTTAGTAATGAAATGTATTTATGAATTAATTTATTTATACATATGATAAAAAGCACCCATTCGTTGGAGGGTTTCACATAATACTATATGAACTGAATGAACACAGAGAGAATTTACATTATAATTGTTTACATAATCTGAAGAAAAGGGTTACCAGTGAATGAAATGAACACATTCTGTCTGCCTGTGCAAAGAGTTCTGGGGCGTTTTTGCAAAAGAGAACATTTATTTTGATGAAAGATTCCTTTGCACGTCATCAAATGAACTGCGACCAGCTCACATTTACAGCTGAACACTTTCCAAACACAGAAACAATAATACTGAAGGTACACAATCCGAGATTATTTAGTCGTCATCGTGGTGTATAAATATTTGGTACAAAATCTCACAAGATATAAAGCAAAAGTAGTACATGGACGTAATCTACTCTCCCAAGCCACTGGTACAAATCACTGTTCCGAGTAAACCAAGTTTGTACAGCACGAGTAACCTTATTTTTCTCCTTTATACAGCAGATCAATGACAAGGAATGGAAATTCAGCATCTAAAACACAAACATTTAGCTGCTGGAGAGCCATGGAGTGCGGATTCACCTCCCCCGAGCGAAGAGGTGAAGGCAATCTCGAGCTCATTTTGTGGTTTGAAGAGAGGGTGCAATCATTGCAGAGTGATTTACTACAGAGAGATTTGACTCACACCTCAATACAAAACGGCTGTAGTTAACATTCAGCGGAGGAATAAATCAGTTGAGCTTTTATTACTTTCTGCTTATTTGACACTCGCTAATAAAAGCAGAAGGTTGACGGGAGGAAAAGTGAGAATTGCAGCTTCAAACTGTGGTTAATTAACAAATTTGCTTTTGATCCATCGGTGCGCAGACTGAAGCCTCAGTTCTATGTATAGGAAGGATTCTTTTGTAAGTTTTTTGATGGCTTAACCTGCACTCGGGCGGTCGAATCTGCATGAATGGAAAGAGAACGTAAAATGTACGATAAAGGCGATAAAAGGGACAAGATTTTTGCAGCACGTCTCAAATGGACTTTGTGAAAGTGGGTCTCAAGGACTAAGCAGTTCCGAGCGCAACCAGTGACAGACTGTTAATAGATGCAAAAACACACAAAGGTCCCGTGACGTTGTAGAAGCTTCTGGTGGATGATGAAAACCAGAGCCAAACAGCTTCTGACCCGGGCTTCTCACAATCCTTTTGGATTCCATTTCCAGTAAGAAAGTAAGCAGATTAGTATATTTATGCAAATGGCTAAGTGGTAAACTCCTGTGATGTTTGATTGTGAGCTGCCATCTAGCTTTGAGGTCGTCGGCTCACAGGCTTGAGTTTGGAAGTGGTTTCATCACTTTTGGGAAGTACTCAGCCTTGGCTTTTTAGTCGCTGATCTACTCAAGTTCACTTCAAGTGTTTCACAGGCTCGCAGTCTAACGAAAAACGGTTCGCAGCACGTTCTGAAATCACCAAATGCTTGGCTTTCGCAAAGACATCTCCGGAACAATCTCTGATTATGCAGGGAGATGATCTTTCTGCACACAGACGCTTCTTCCTCATGAAGCACCAGTTTCATGCCGTCTCTGAGAAAGCGCGCAGACAATCAGGGCAGAGGAAACGTCTGCCTGATTGTAGGACACAGAGAAGGAAAAAGGGCACTTTGTAAAAGAAATCAGGCTGCCTCATTCTGCCACTGGAGTCTTTTAGAGGAGGCGGATCAGCAAACGAGTCTCACTGCAGGCTGTTAGGAGTCCCGGTCGCTGTCTTCTCCGCCGTACATATCCGCCAACTTCCTGAAACGTGGCCCCCACTCGCTAAGGTAGTTATAGTCATGCTCCCCTTCCGAGGACACAGACCCCAGCGAGCTGAGAGATTCCGCTACCGATCCGTTTCCTTCATACGCGTAGGTGGCCAGCGAGTCATAAGGAGGAGCTGTGGGGTTGCTGTCATTGTCCTGCACACGCTGGTTGATAAAGTCCCGCACATCAGCGTTCTCTCGAGATGGAACAGTGGTCCTACGGAGAGGTGGAGGGGGGTAGAGTGATTCAGATGGAAGGATGTCCCGTCGCAGTTTGCTGTCCTCCATCACCTCCGGATGGCGAAGAGCTCCAATGTCGAAAGCCTGCGTGTCTTCCTCACCACCTCCCTCATCGTTGTAGCTGACCACATTGTCCCTCACGTCCTCCTTAGAGATGATCAGCGGCTCCTTCTTCTTCTGCCGCTTCAGGGCAGCAAAAAGCACCACAATTACTGCACAACAAGAAAAGCAAGTCATTAGTGAGCAGCAGCAGCAGCAGCCTCTGGTTCTTAAATCTGTTCATCTATTTCTTTATCCTCACACTGTGATGTTCCGCAGAAAAATTGTCAAAAGTAGCAGGCAGAAGATTTGGAGGTTGTATGAAGACAATTTCGATCTATGGTTTTTGGGTAATATTTGACATTTCACTAGCAGTCCATCTGTCCATCCAGCCATACTTCCCTTCTTCCTTTCATCCATCTTTCTGTCTGTTCGTTTTTCCATCTATCTGTCAATTTGTCAGTTCATACATCAATTTGTCCATCCGTCGCTCCATCAGTCCGCCTGTGTGTCCATCCATCTGTCTGTCCCTCCCTCCATCAATCTATCTAATCGTCCATCTTGTCTCTCCAGCTATTTGTCAATCTATCCATCTGTTTCTCCATCAATCCTTCCATCCGTCCATCTGTCAGTTCATCCATCCATCTCTCCAGCAATCTATTTGTCCATCCATCGGTCTGTCCATCCTTCCATATCTTTTTCCATCCATCCATCCATCCATATAGTGTATACCAAAGGCTAGCAGTCCATCTGTCCTTCCCTCCCTCCATCCATCTATCTAATCATCCATCCATCCATCCATCCATCAATTAATGTATACTATCCAGCTATTTGTCCATCTATCCATCTGTTTCTCCATCAATCCTTCCATCCGTCCATCTGTCAGTTCATCCATCCATCTCTCCAGCTATCTATTTGGCCATCCATCTTTTGACCATCCATCCCTTTGTCCATCCATCCATCCATCCATCCATCCATCCATCCATCCATCCATCCTTCGGTCCATCAAGATGTAAATGTGGCAATTTTGGCTCCATCAGTTTGCCTGTGTGTCTATACATTATTCTGTCCCTCCCTCCCTTCATCCATCCATCCATCTGTGTATTGTGTACCAAAGTCTAGCAGTCCATCTCTCTGTCCGTCTGTCAGTCCATCCATCAATCCGTCCATCTATTTGACCATCCATCGCTCCATCTATCCAAATAGTGCAGACCAAAGGCTAGCAGAAAGAAAACCACTCATCTGCTTTTACTATTGATCTTTGACTTGAGTGGAGTAGGAAGTATTTTTACACAATTCAAGCTTTTACCCTGTGTCTGACACCTGCTGGAGGTTTCAGGTCGCTAAGAGAGTCCCTCCACACAGTTCACAGGTGAAGCTACTTTCAGATAGCAAAGCTAAAATAAACTTTTCCACAGCCAAACAGAAACGTCACATGTTGCAGGTTTTGGAGCACATGGATGAATAACTCAAGTCTGTTAGTTATGTGCAGGGATGTTTCAATTAGAGATTCTCATGTTGAATATAATCAAAACTGGTGTAATGGCGTTTAATTGAAATCTAACCCCTGTTGCTTGGTTTCCTGATTGAATAAACAAGAAGTGGGTTGTATCAGTTCAGCCATCTGAGCGTGGCAGAAATCGTTTTCTTTATTTTCCCTTTCACTCTTAATTGCTAAGAACTTTGCATGCATATCAGGCGTGCACACTTCAAACGAGTGGAATTGTAATTAATCAAGTAGAAGTGCAGACAAAAGTGTTAACTGACAAGACGACAGGTGGGAAATGAGCTGAGAAGGATCACAAACAAAGAGCTTGGAAAATGGATGGGATTCACGGAGGATAGACATAGACATCAACCACATAGACGGATACCAAAGTGATTTTAGTGTTGTACTTACAGAGCAGTATGAGGATGCAAAGCAAGATGGCCACCAGTGCCCCGGTACTGAGCCCAGCTGAGCTGCTCAGTGCTTCTGCGTTACACATTTCCATGTTCCCATTCCGGTCGCAGGTGCAAACCCGAATAGTGAGCGTTCCAGTGCTGCTCTGCATGGGGAAGTGTCCATCAGAGATCACCACGGAGACCAGATGAATGCTCTTGTGCATTCGGCCAAATCCAGAGCGGCGTGTGAAGATGCTAGCTGTGTTATCTGTGGAAAGGCAAGCACTTTGTTTATTACAGTACGGAACGAAGCAATGGTCCACTCTGCAGGCCACTGCTGACCTAAAGCAATGGCTTCAAGAGTGCAAGGGTGCTGAGTTTAAACAGCTGGGTGTGTGCTATAGATTTCTTCTGTCATAAAGAGAGTGCTGGCTGGTTAAAGGCCAAAAAATGTGAGAGTTCACACACCTCCGTTATCTCGCACAGAGAAGTTTGCTCGCACTGAGCTCTCCGGCGCCAAGGAAAACATGAAACGATGGCCACCGATCGGCTCGTCTGGGTCCACTGCGCTGATTGTCTGGATTTTCTGTGGAAAAACAGTTTCAATTAAATCTATGAAGCAGTTTTATGAAAATATTTTCAAATGCATTGCAAGAGGGTTGCACAAAATGTAAGATTTCACCACTAGAGTTCAACATTGCTTATTGGGACCAGTGGGGGAGTATTTAATTATATTTTTTAGTTTAATATCTCTCTCACAATGCTTGTGGACGTTTTAGTAAAGAATATTAGTTATTTAGTCTGTGCTCTTAGTTGTACAAATTGGATAAAATGCTTCACAATTGCTTTGTGGTCTATTTCTATGATTTTCTGACAACAAACATACATTCCTCTGCAATCATTCTGTACTTGGAGATACATTTGGACCATACCATACACCATACCATACATGCTTGTATTTGCATTGAGAACACCAATAATTCTAATCAAATCTCCATCTCAATTTGAAGATATGCAGCCCTAAACACTCAAGGACCCTACACCATGCTTCACTGTTGCCTTTCAGACACTCATTGTTTTACCGCTTCACAGCCCTTCAGTGATTAAACTGGTTTATGCTTCAGTCAAATAGCTGTTCGCTGTTTCTGCTACAGTTCCCTAATTGGAGGTGTGGCTTTTTGGCTGTTACTCATGAAGACCACTTCTGGCCAGTACATGGGACCTGGTTTCAGAAATGAACAGACTATTTGACATTAGGGTAATTAGCTTGATGTGCTTCCCCAGTTTTCTTTGGCCAACCACTGTGTCTACAATCCTCAACACTTCACATCTTGAAACCCACAGTCCGGTTTGAAATCTGGGAGAGACCTTGTTGACGCCAGTCTTTTTCGGCCTCACCCGGTTTTAAACCTCCTTCACAGCTGTTTCTGTTTCAGTTCATGACTGGGTTTCAACCAAACTGTAACGTTGATGATCGCTAGCACCTGTTTGGTACTGGTTGATCTGATTTTGACTATATCGCCAAAGTTTCCATGCAAACTTTGATTTTTGGCTTGTCCTAATGCCATTACTATAAATAAACTATTTACATGTTGTCGTTTAAATGTTGTCCATGTCACAATGATTAACATAAACCAACCCCCATGATATTTATAAGATGAGGTAAAGAGTTACCAAATTGGTTGCTATGGTGGGGTTACTAACATAATATAATGTTTACTTGTATTTTAATATAAATACATGTAAAATAAAGTAACCCCCATGTCTCTGTGACCTTCACAAGCTGAGATAGAGATAGGCCAAATTGGTTGTTATGGTAAACATTGTGGTTGCTATGGTGGGGTCATATACTGTTCATTATATCAATATGAGTGAAATAAAGCAACCCCATGTCTCTATGATTTTCCTAGGCTGATATAGAGATCTGTCATATTGGTTGCTATGGTAAACTCTCCGGTTGCTAGGTGGAGTCAGTATCATATTATAGTGTTAATATAAGTCTTATCAGAATGAAAACAGCATTCGCTGACAGAGGACATACATTTATTCTACTTTGAAATCAAAATGTTGTATAAAAGTGAAAGTTTACTTAAGGAGATTTTTGAACTTGAAATGTTTAGTGATTTTTGATACAATATGAGATTTTTGAGAGTGATTTGTACCATTTTTAAGGAAACCATGAGACCTAGAAGTCTGGAAAGATGTAGCAACCCGAGTGAAGGCAGTTCACATCCAACATAATAAAACAAAATACTGCTTTGATTTATATTTCTGAATACATATAACCACATGGTCTACTTTAATTGTATTTCTGTTGTTATTAGACCTTAAAAAAGGCCAAATCATTTCTTTTCGTAGGTGGAAAGCAACCACATAACAGTTACACAATCATAACCTCATCTTTCAGACCCTAAGAGTGTTTACATATAAACACTGAATGCATGTTAACAGTTAGAAAAGATGTTGGCTCGGTGATAGAGGTCCGTGGTTATCTTTCGCTGCCACCAGAGGCAATTTTAGTTTAAATGCATCTCTCAAGAGTGCACTGGCAACATGCTGTGACAAAAATGCAATCATCCATTGTCTGCTTCATGCTTTTTTTTCACACCAGCCTCATGGACCGGCCAGCTATCGTGTGCTGCTGGCTGGCCTTTCTCTCCTCTGGGCTGTAGAGCAGTCTGTTTGAATACAACTGAATAGCACCAGATTCCCAGTCTTAGCTCTCATTGAAGAAGCTCAAATGCATTAGGCAAATAATGCATTGTTAATTAAATCCCATGCAAATTACTTTGTATGTTTAATGATGCTAATGTTAGAGCTTAGTGTCATTTTGCAAGAATTAAAGTGCAGGTGTGTGCACTGCATTTGTGTAATTGTAATGCGGATAGTGTATATGCATTAGAAGATAACAGAAAATTTTGTATTAAACTATTTATGTTCTATGGGTTTTGCAAATTTGGTGTACAGATTATTTATTTATTTTATTATAGTATAGTATAGTTTTTTTTTTATTTCCAGTCACTGAGATAAATTCAACAAATATTGAACATTCACTCACCGGCCACTTTATTAGGTACACCTCAACATAACATAACATCTTCAGCAGTTCAAACCGGAGAAAGGCGATTTGAGTGTCTATGAATGTGATATTGTTGTTGGTACCAGACAGGCTGATCTGAGTATTTCAGAAACTTCTGACCTACTGGGATTTTCACGCACAACCATCTCTAGGGTTTACAGAGAATGCTGAAAAAAGTCAAAATATTTTGTGAGCGGCAGTTCTGTGGCTGCAAATTCCTTGTTGATGCCAGAGGTCAGAGGAGACTGGATCGGGCTGTTAGAAAGGCAACGGGAACTCTAATGGTTATAATCAAGGTATGCAGAAGAGCATCACTGAACGAACAGGGAACTGAGGCTACAATTCGCACACCAAAATTAAACCGCTGAAGATTGGAAAAACGTTGCCTGGTCTGATGAGTCTCGATTTCTGCTGCTCAGATTTAGATGCTAGGGCCAGAATTTTGCATCAACAACATGAAAACATGCTTTCATCCTGCCTTGTATTAATGGTTCAGGCTGATTGTGGTGGTTATATCCCTGAATATTGACCACCAGAGTGTACCCATCTTCTTTCTGATGGCTACCTCCAGCAGTCACTAGATCTTAATAAAATGGTGGAAAGGGAGATTCGTATCATGGATCTGCAGCCGATAAATCTGCAGCAACTGTGTGATGCTATCAGGTCAATGTATACGAAACTCTCCGTGCAATGTTTCCAGTATCTTGTTGAATCTATCCCATGACAGAGGAAGTTTTGAAAGGGTGTCCCAGTGAGGTGTACCTAATAAAGTGGCCAGTTATTTCTAGTCATTGAAATACTTTTTGGGAATAAATTAGTGGAATGTTTTTTTTTTTCAATTCAAGCATTTTTTACTAAACGTATTACAGTGAATAACTGCACAGGCTGAGAGGAACACTAGGTATTTCATGGACAGAACCAAAAGCATAGGTAGTGGCAGGTTGTCATTTCTGTCTGGTGCTGAGGTGGGTGGGTCAGTGATGAGGCTGATGACGGACAATGAGGGATACGAGAAGAGTCAGGAAATGGAGGAGAGGTGGACAGTTATTATGAAGTGCCTGTGATATGTGACAGCCCCTGTCATCCACCATGACACATAATCTCATCAAGTCTGACAGAAAAAGACTCTGCCGTCTAATCCATGAAGGAGAAATACTCATCACGGATCTCTATCTCGCTCCAGAGGTGTGATTTCTGTTGAGGTCACACACTGTTTAACAGACGCCCCTGCTTTAAATCGACACATCCATCCAGTGGTCGAACAGGAGAAGTCAACTTATTCTGCCTTATCTTACACCGAATGATGAATGACAATATGCCAGACTGAATAGGAATGATCCACTAAGACTCTCTTTACCTGGCCGGCTTTGGCATTTTCGCAGACGAAGGTTTCGTAGAAGGATGCCAACGCCGGGGGGTTATCATTGACATCCAGTACACGAATGTACACAGGTACGCGGCTGGTCTGCTCTGGGTTGTCTAAGTGTCCTTAAAGACATGAAGATGATTACTTTAGATGACAGAAGCGTACAATACTGCACGAGATGAAGAAGTAAATCAAATTCAATCAGAGTTACTTACTGAACTCGGTGGCGATCACAGAGATGTTGTGCCAGGCAGATTCCTCTCGGTCCAGAGGTTTTTGTAGGAAAATAGATCCGTTCCCAGCGTAGACTCCAAAAATCCGGTCCACGTCTGTATGGCGGTCAATGGAATACCTGCGATTCGAATCATAAAGCTCATTTAAAGGGTGTTAATTTCTTGTCAGATTAATGTATTTGACATAACTTTATTTAAAGTCGCAGTTTAACCCATCTTTAATTTTAATTGTGCTCTGTTGATAACAGTTTGTGACTGAAAAAGAATTTATGAAATGTCATATAAATAGAAATTTTGACCAAAATCGTTTGTCGCTACATCAATATTGCAAAGTAAATACAACCCAATCTGTCAGGGTTGCAACTGCAACATTGCATTGATCATAGCCGATTCTAAATATGTTATTCTTATTTATGTAAAAAATTAATTATTGTGAATTTCTAAATATATTATCCATATTTAGTGTAAAAAATGGCATTTTGGAATTATTTTATGCAAATACAGTGTATTAAATCATTATTAATCATTATATAATGTATTTAATCAGTGTATCAAATCATATTAAGATTGTTTTAATTGTCATTTTCACATATATCAACCATATGTAGCATCAAAAAAAAAAATTATCAACATCAAATATATTACCCATTTTGTGTAAATAAATATCAATCATTGTCAATTTTCAGTGTAAAACATTTAGGTAATTATCAATTTAAAATAAATTATCCATATTTAGTCCAAAAAATGAATCATTGTTAAAATCTAAATCTATATATAATGCATATATAGTGCATGGAATGATTAATTATTTGTTTTAAATATTTCATTTAGTCTATAATAGTGTATAATTATCAATTTCAAATATATTAACCATATTTAGTGTAAAAACATTCTTCACTTCTAAATATATTGTTTTTATTTAGTGTAAAAAATAGTTTTATAAACAAAAAACGAAGTATTTTCAATGTATGATTATATTATGCATATTTATTAAAAAAAACAATGTTTTAATCGTCAATTTAAAATGTGTTATGAATATTTAGTGTACAAATCAACATCAATTTCTAAAATATTTAGTTCTTATTTGCATAAGCAGAAGCATTACTCAAGTATTTATGTCATTCTGGAATGTTAATAATGAGAAAAACAATTTTAGCAATCGATTCTGAGTGAGAATGACAGGAATGTGCATCCAAATTTGACTTGATTATTTTGTCGAGAGTAGGGATGGATGGGAAAGACTATAGGATTTGGAAGCGACTCAGGTCGCCCTGAGCAACAGTATCTTTCATAAGTGTCCAGCTTGCAGCTTACTATAACATTGACCTGGACACCAAAACATTTTTAATGAGCCAGCAATACTTTTGGTAAACATTGCCCCTTTCGTTGGTCAGAAACCACTAGATTTAAAAACAAAAGAATTCAATGGAGGTAATCATCAGTAAAAGATAAATATTTATAGTTTAGTTCATTTTTCAAAAGAGTACATTATCTGGTTGAGTGTTTTAAATTCTAATTAGCTAGTAACTTGGCAAAACCGCCTCCCTAGTGCTGATTTGCACAATTGTTAACACAACTGATGATCCTTTCTAGCAGGAGACACTCGAGGATGCTTGATGCACGCTGCATGAATCCCACTGCCCAGAGCCCACACATGTCCCACTCTCATTTGTTCTTCTTTCAGCAGAAGATCACAATATTGCTCTTTCAAATGCAATCAATCAGAAGGATTGTTCAATTTCCTAATTAGCCTCCTGATGTTGGGAGCGACAGTGTTGCTCGCACTTCTGATGTCCCTGATAATTACCAGCCCTCAAGTCCTGTTCTCTGCTGCAGAGGGCTTTTTAATTGCGCCTCCATTCAGAGCTCTTATTTACTGTGGTCTCCGGAGGGAAAAACATCCATTTATTGTCCTCCCGAGCCTTCCTCGGCAGCTTTATCATTAGGATGCTTTGGACAGTGATAATATGCTCATTTATTCTCATAATTGTAGTTTATTAGAATTATCCCATAAAGATGCTGCGATTGAAGAACCTCTTGAATTAAATGTGAATTTAATAAGCACGCTCCAAGGAAACAGTCTGTCTAAACTCATACCACCTTAGCTTCAGACAGATGAAGCAGGGTTTTGTGGATATCAGAAGGTCACGGTTGCAAGCTACTCTTTAGAGATGGAAGGTTGCTCAAAGGACACTTAACGGAGAACCAAAAGGTTTTGATGAGACGATCTGAAAGCAAGTTCTTACTTGACAGGGCTATGGCGCGAGTCAGGATCGAT
Organism: Danionella cerebrum; assembly: GCA_007224835.1. Lineage (NCBI taxonomy): Eukaryota > Metazoa > Chordata > Actinopteri > Cypriniformes > Danionidae > Danionella > Danionella cerebrum. The sequence continues at coordinate 23,329 of SRMA01025088.1, forward strand.
GGCACTGACAGAACCAATCAGAGCGCCTACAGGAGCATCTTCTTTCACCTCCATATTGTAGCTGATTTCTTTAAACTGAGGGGGCTCATCCACATCCTCAACGATGACTCTGACCGTTGCCTTGCTTGTAGGGTCCTGGTTCATAAAGTGGGAGTATGGATGGGAGTTTTTCACCTCGATTTGAAGTGTGTAGGATTTTTTTGTTTCGTAGTCCAGAGCCTGCAAGGAAACACATTTATGGGAATGAATACACACTCCAGGGAAGATTTCCTCAGCACAAGAGTCATCCATCTGCTGAGAAATGCAGTGTTTGTTTAATATGGAGAAAGCGTGTTTCCCAAAGATGACATGCATTCAAGTGCCCTTTGGCTGGACGTCAACTATTTCTCTAAACAGAACACAAATGTAAATGCGGTCCAAGTCTTTTAGCAAAAGATGGTTGAGAATGCAACACTCAGTGTAACATCTTTGATTTTTTACATTGGTTAACTTTCGTTTGCAAAAATAGTGATGTATTAGAGAGTATCAGATTTCCCGTAATGTCTTGCACACAGACAGATTGCGTTTTTTTAATAAACTGAAAGAAAGGGCATCACCCTTGAAGTCTCTTTTATAAACTTAAATATAGTTTCAAAAGACTGTACATATGAATCAAGAAAAGATTCAGATCAAGAGATTGATTCAATTATGGATCAATGCCCTGAACAGCTGCATCTAAAATTGTCTAGTAGAATTTGCTTCTATCACTTTAAATGAGGTCTTTTCCTATAATAGCGCACAATGCTATATATTAAAAAGAATATAAAAACAGTAATGTAATTTATTAATAAAACAAACAAGCTTTGACTGCTGTCTTTAGAGGCCATCCAGGCTCTATTCTTGACTAAATGTATTTTAAAATCTACTAAACCTGTGTAGTTTCCCTAACAAACGAGTTTATTTGTATAAATATCATCAATACAAATGTCCTTTACGCTTAAAAAAATAGAAATGCTAGATAACAACTGCATTGAAAAACCAAATCAATAACAATGTGTTTGTGTAAAGTTATATAATAATAACAATAATAAGTTATGTTTGATAAACGGGGTTCAGGAGGAGTAATCAGGGGATGCTGCCAGCTGCTCTAAGTCAAATAATAATTTTTAAACCAGTCCTTCCTTCCTCTCTTTGACTCTAGTCTGAGCTTCACCCACCTTCCACCTGGGGGTATAACACGGATCCCTTCAGCAATCAGACAGCTTGCCTTATATGTTCGTACTCGCCATTGTATGCTTACTATAATGCAATAATAATAATAATAATAATAATAATAATAATAATAATACAAATGCATCTCATTGCTATTTTATATTTGCAGCTCAGATGGAACCTTCATTCTCATTTATAAGGGCATATGTTTAAACAAAACCTTTACCATCTATTTTATTGTTCTAATTTTCATGTTAAAACATAAAGACTTATTTGGATTTCAGAACTGTTTGTCTTTCCTGAAAAACGCCATTGGTAACCCCCCCTTTATACCTTCTTAAGAATGAGGATGCCTTCTTGAGTGATTCTATCAGTGCTGATGTCAAACACATCCAGACTGTCCCCTCCAGTAATTGTGAAGTCCATCTCTGCATTTCTGCCAATGTCAGCATCTTCAGCTCTGATCCGACCAACTGATGATCCGATCTTGATGATCTCCGGAACACTGAACTGATAAATACCTGCGGAACAGATTTGTATTGGTCAGAGTATGTGCTTGCAATCTCAATGTATTTTTGTTTCATTAAAGAGGAATTGACCAATAGTAACAAATTTGAAATCCGGAGCATGATCTCTTGAAGACACCACTACTTTCTTCTTAATGGTCACAAGAAGTAAAGGAGATGAACTGTACTAGGGTGCACAGATACCAACATTTCTTCTACCAACAGAGTCTTTTCAGAAAATAAAAGTTCTTATCCTATACAGATACTGAAAATGAAACAACAAAACCAGCAGAATATACTTTCGAATTTCGGATATTTACAAAGACAATAAATGACAAAAATAAACTGTCAATAACGTGATTTAAATTATGAGTTGTGTTGTTGAATATGGGTTACACTTCCACCAGTCCACACTAAACAAGAATGTTAAATTACTATTGATAGTTTTCATTTCGTCCAGTTTGAGTTAATTCTTTCAGTTTGCTCACTTAAAAAAGTGCATTTTCTAAATATTCTCAATAACCCCTTGCCAAAAGATGGAGAATTGTCCTGGAGTCATTCCTTCATTTTTAACTGTTTACAGATCCTGTTTACAGTTATTCTTGGTTAAGTCTACGGCTATTTGCATTCAATATTTTGTTTTATTATTGCCTCTTTGTTAACTTCCTGCCAATAAAGTATTTTTAATGAACCCTATCACCTGAAATAAAACCATTAACCATTAATTAGGTGAATCACCTGAAAGAAAACCATTAACCAATCAGAGAAAAGCCCTACCCACTTTTGTCATCTGGTTCAGGTATTTAATAGCAAAAATCTGTATTTATTCAAATTATTGTTGGTTTTAAATAAAAAATAACAGTATATCCATATCATTGGCATCCAGTACAATGGAGAGAAATCTTTTAAAAATCCAGTTCGAGACCCTTTTTAAAATGGTAAACATCAGTGCATTTTCATAAAAATCAATTTTCCAAATCAATCAACATGACCTTCATTTACATTACGTTTATGCTTTTGGCAAACCCCTATTTTTAAGGCAACAAAGGAATTAATCTGTCCTTGTGTACCTTGATCCTCAAACCCATGATCCCCAGAGACCAAACCAATGGAAACCTCCCCAAAACATCTGATTTAATTGACTACGTTTTTCATTCTGATTTCCAGCCTCTACAAATGAGTCTAAGAGATTTATATGTCTATCATCAAATGGAATTAAAGCTCCCCGATTAAGAGCCTCTGTACCACATAGCTCCTACAGATCATTTTCATGTTCGAGTTAGAAGTTTGCAGCAGAATAAATCCCCGTTTGCAACTTTCCTTCGTATCTAAATATTAACAATGTAGCAATTAAAGTGTTTTTCGAAGCTTTTTCAGATGCAATAAAAGGCAAACGTGATTTATGCAGTGCTGCCTAGTGCAAATCCACTCTGTTCTTGTACCATTTATTCCCCTGATTAACATTTCAGAAGTTCTGAGCTTTTTTCTACTTGTATGTAGAGCAAAAGAATAGATTATATTAAGTAAAATACAAAAGAGTTAGTGAGCTGAGCCCACTCTGTCCATTTAATCAGGATTAACACACAGACCTCACGCAGTTGCTTAAGCCTTGCCCCTCAACCATTTGCTTTAGACAAGGATAAAATTGCCATTTTTTTTCAAGTATGTGTTTCTTTGTATGTACACTAGTATTCTATAGCTGGGGTAAATACATATTGCTAATCTTTGTGAAATTTTTCATGCAAAAAATCCCCAAAAATTTAGTTATCGCGAAAATAAGCTTCAATTTTGTCTATTGATGTATTTTCTCAGAGAGCACCAACCTCAAGCTCTATTTCCTGCAAAAAGCCATTAAACCGTTTGGACACTTTTCGATCACATGACTGTCCTGGCCACATAAGTTCAGGGAAGCTTTGTCCCTTCGGTGTGAATTGAACGGGATGAACCAGCATCAGAAAGAAAGGCTGTGGTTTACATGTGGAATTATCCACCTCCCCTCCTCCTGCAATGTTTTGTCGAGTCTGATATGTGCTAAGGGGTTTTTTTTTTCCCTGATCTCACACTGCCCTTTGGAGGACAGGGTGGGAGGGCCATTTATTTAGCTAATTTGCCCACTGTACACACATTTCCTGTTTTCAAAACTCTACCTCTCAACATTGATCTGTCCTGTGTTTGTGATAATGGGCTGACTGATTTATCAGTTTATCAATCAATGAGTTGAATAGAACTTTGAATACACAACAAGTGGAATCTAGAGAGAAAGAAAGAAAGCTGTGGTCTAACATAGTTAGAGACAAACTATACAAAGAGCACCAACCACAAGTTCATATTTCTGGCATAAAAGCAATTAGCCATTTGGATCAGCCATTTTCGATCACATCGCAGTTGCACATGTTCAGAAAATAGGTCTGTGTCAGTGTTCTGGAGTTCATTAGAAATAATTTGATGAGCCTGTAGTCTTTGAAGAGGAAGCAAAAGTTTATCTAAAAATAGCCACAATTGGAACATGCTAAAAAGACTAAAGTTTTCCTGCTACTTCCCAAAGAAAAAAAGCTTTTGCCAGGTGAATATTGTATGTAACTGCGCGTTGTTGGAGATTAAAACAACTCCACAGAGAGAACAAGATAACGAAAAGTACTGCTTTCCTCCTCAAGGACATTCACACCTCTACATGCTTCAATCCACCAGTGTAAAGCCAGCGGCAGAGGACAGTGTGGGAGGGGAAATATTTTTAGCGAATTTTCCCACTGTACACATTTTTCTGTTTCTAAAACTCTACCTCTCAATAATGATCTGTCTTCAACTTGTCTGTGTTTGAGGATTGTCATTTTGCTGCATGTAACAGCGATGTGACAAATACATAATTGATTGATTGATTAGTTGATCAATAAATTAGTTGAATGGAACTTTGAATACAGTTTAATGTAGCTGAAATTTTAAGGAAAAATGTGGTCTAATATAGTTCAATAAACCCCTCCACTTTCTATCTTTTTTTAAACATTTTTTGTACATTTTTTAAAAAAATACCTTTTGATTCCATATTGATAGAACAAGTTTATAGAATTTTGGGGTAATAAAAACAAATCATGAACTTATTTATAAAATTTATGTTAATAGAGACTCATTATTAACGATAAAACAATAATGGATTTTAAACATTTTGGAACCAAACTCACCATTTTAGCATGTAATTCTTCAATTCAATGTGTAAAAGGATCTTTAGGCGTAAATAAAGGGTATTGATTGATGTTTTACGTTGGAGATCCATCATCCGATTCAATTAAGAAGAGTAGTAAAGGCACTGGTCAGTTATTGATTTTCATATAAATCCACATGAGACTAAAGGATTAAAAAAAAGTTGATGTCATTAAGGCCAAAATAGCAGAGGATCATTTAATCAAAACTTTTCTAATTTGTTCTGTTATGAAAACAAAACTATTTAGTGAAAGTATGGCGAAGATTACAGTGCCCTACAAAGGAAAATGCCATAATGACCCACATTGCAGAACTGAGAAAAATAACTTTAAAGTTAGCCAGCTAATGGCTCAGTCATTATTATAGCATCATTATTTCTCCAAAAGATGCACATTCCTTATCAGTGGATGCCTTGAATGCCATGAAAATAATAACCAAAAGTACAGTTTCTTTTGTAGGGCAGAAAAGCTCTCAACTGCAGCATCAATGCTGATAAGTGCTGACACCTAATCAGTATATCAACCACGGGACTGTTGAGAAATTGAGTCTGTAACTGCATCAAGATTACACTGTGTATTCTATGCCATACTATAGGTACTTTTGGATGGAAGGTCGAGTGTCCAGAGCAAAAATGTGCAAATTCCGGTGCAGACTGCTTCCTCCTCAACTGTCATTCAGTTGCCTAGTTACAAGCTAGTCAATCATCTGTCAGATTCCCAAGTTACTAGTTATATTTATTTCTGTGTTTCTTGCTGTTAACCCTTAGAAGTTTTTAAGTTTTGGGGGGCGTTTTGTACTTCCTTACAGTTTGCTATACAAAATTACCTTTAAAAAAGTTTTTTGTGGCAATGCTTGCTATTTTTTTTTTTGTACAACTCGATCTTATTATTTTTTTTTTACAAA
>SRMA01025088.1:29143-154307 GCA_007224835.1 Danionella cerebrum
TTTTTAATATTTATATATATTTATATAAAAAACAGGTGAACCTTTCCTAAACCTTGTACAGTGTTCTGAGCACTTTTTGCTCCATTTTGCTTTTGTTTTGTGCTAGGATTTTGAAAAACACAAGCCACATTACAGGTCTTGATTGTCCAATGGTTATCCCTTTGTTTCACCACTAGATGGCACTGATTTGGGGCCTATAAAACGAAGCTAAAAGACATTGCACTTTTTATTAAATTTCAATTTGAATTATCTTTAACTCTTGTTAAGTAAATTTAAAACCAAAAAATCTACACTAATAATCTTTTTGAAACCTACAGTACATTTGAATTCAACATTAAACAGTAGGTGGGTTGCGTCATTCCTACTTAATTCAAAACAGCCGCTGTGATTGGCACATGCACCACTGTGTGCAGAGACTTCTAAGAGTTAATATCATAATTTGAACATTAATTTCCAGGTCATTCATGCTGAATAATATATCAAAATATATGATATTTTGTTTAATTTATCTATAATTTGAATGTTTATATTGCTGCTTAAACAATCCATATAACTTCATCAACAAAAATAATGATCAGAGAAGACTGATCAGATGACGGACAGATAACCCAGTTTTAATTCATAGTCAAGATACAGGGGATTGTGGGTAATATTGGCTGTTTTTGAGGTGATCTGCATTTCAGAATCTAACTGAAAATAGTAAACCATCCGGGGGTCATTGAGATACTCTTTTATTAATCTTACATCTTTCAACAGACTAAACGTTATAGTGGATGGATTGGGATGTGTGTGTGACTGAATGTTGACTAAAAATAACTATTTGAGGTGTCTGCTTTAGTTTAGAAGAGTTTGTTATTATATAAGTATTAAAATAAGGCATAGCAATGAAACCTATTACGATACCTATTTTTAGGTTTAAAATTCCATTGATCTACGGAATTGCCACTTACCCTGTGCAAATCGTGGAGGGTTATCGTTGACATCAGTGAGGCTAATGTTGACCGTGGTGGAGCCTGTTAATCCTCCCCTCTGGCCGGCCATGTCCTTGGCTTCGATTACCACCTGGTAGTGCTCCCTCTGCTCTCTGTCCATATCGGCGGGTCCCAAAGCCGTGCGGATTATACCTGGGGGAAACAGTCTTATTTTAATTTGGTAGCATTCTGTCAGCTTAGTTTCTTACTTGAAGAGATGGAGGACAGCCGAGCGCATTGGCAGCTGAGTCTCTGTTGTGTTTCAACACTGCAGAACTAATTGCGTACATGCATCGAGACTGACATTTTGCCGCAGAGATTATTACAGGAGGCAGCTGTTGATTGAGAGATTGCTGCAGGTTCAGAAGAAACAAGACCTTGGATTATTAAAATGGCTGTTTTACAAGCTAAACCAATTCAAAAATCGATCTCAAGATAGTTTGCACTATTAGTGTTGAAGTTGCTGGTCCGGACAGCAAAAATGCTATGTATTCATAATGTATTTTTATGCAAATGTATACTTATGTGTTTACAAACTATAAACTTAGCTACAAATGCAACATTTTATTCCAATCACTTCATGCTATGTTACCATAAACGAAAACTTAAGCCACGCACACACATATAGAGAGGTATTTTAAAAACACTTTTTTCTGCTTTTAATAGTTCACGGATGTCCAAACATATGGGAACAAATAATTTCAATATTAATACAGACAGTGTTTGAAACTATACGGCAAACTGAGGAAAATACAGCACCTGGTATACAATGGCTCAATCACCATCAAAATATCCCCAAGAATTACAAAAAAATAGTCAATTTAGCCATTCAAAGGCCTCAAATGTAACCAGAAACATGGGCTTTGCCATTTAAAGCACAGTGTAGATCTCTGTGTTTTCCAACAACTGACCAAAGATTTCTGAAATTTAACAAGCTTGGGCAGGCAACATTTTTTTCTTTGTAAAAAGTTATCAAGTTCAACCTCCTGTAGCAAACAATTTTTTTAACCTGTATAAAGGTTTAAAAGGTTTAATTAGAGACAAATATTCTATGTTATTTAAAATAAATATATATTTTTGAAGATATGCACCAGATTGATGAAATATAGCACTCTGTACTCTTCCAAACACTGGCTCGTTCCCCATTAAAAATGTACTTTACTTATTTATTTTTCACAAAATGAGTTTAAGTGTTAAACTTGGCAAAAGATGGTCTCCTTTTATTGCCCGTGGTCATCTTTTGAAATGGATTCTGGAGTCCTGTTAGGAATAGTGAAGGTGGAGCAGTGCATCAATAGTGAGGGAGATTCATAATCCGCTTGTGCCGTGTATCTCTAACTTCATCGAGCAGCCTTTGTCTGTTTATTTATTCAGAAGCCTCAGAATTTACCTGTACATCATAAACACAGGATTTACCATCTACTTTTCAATGTAGAATGCTACGTTTTCTAATGAGAAAATCTCATTTACACTAAACCAATGCTGCTTTGGATGAGAATTGGGTAGAAAAGTCTCTGGTTTAAACTAAATACGCTTGTGTGGACAAGGCAACAATTTTTCTTTGTACAAAGTTATCAAGATCAACCGTCCTGTTCAATGTCTTGTAGTAAACAAAATTTTTTCCAATGAGTTTTTAATGGTTTTTAGTGACAAAAAATATGTTATTTAAAAAAAAAAAAAAAAAAAAAACGTTTTGATGATATGCACCAAATACAATACAATAATCTATGCTCTTCCACACACTGGCTTGCTCCACATTTAAAATACACTTGGCAAAAAGAACATCACCTTTTAATTCTCGTGGCCATCTTAAAACAATGGTTTTGGAGTCCTGTGTAGCTAGCAGTTTAACCAGTGACAAATATTTAATGTTTTTTAAACAAAACATGTTATCCAAACCCACTAATATTGATGATATGTAATACCATAAATGGCTTTTTTTATTAACGGAAATAAAATTTCAACATGCAAATGCCTAATGCTTTGTACATTTTCAAAAAAAGACAGAGGTGAATCCAGACGCTGCAGATGCCCTGATGCCCCATAAAACAAATGCTTTTGGATTAACCCGTAACTCTAATGAATATCTCTTTTCTGGCTCTTAGGATTTAATGTCTCATGGACATCATGTTTCCTGTCCCATCTGGGTTAAAGCATATCAGTTTTAAGCTGGACACTAATCTGTCATGCAAGCTTTTGTGTTTTTATTTTTCTTTTGTTTAAACAAAGATCTCAGTGGGAAATGTTTCAGTGCACACATTAGCAGTGATTAAACTCCCTGGGTTAAAAAATGCTTGAACAAAAGAGCTGTCAGTGAAACCCGTGTCTCGTTTGAATTCTAAATGTGAGTGAAATATGTACACTGTAAAACTTGCCATTACTTTTGTCATTTTGAGTTTCAGAGTGGACCTACCTGTATTAGGCTCTACTGAAAAGTACGGGTGACCCTCTTTGATGCTGTAAGCCAGCTTTGCACTGTAGCCAAACATTTCATCATCTGCATCCTGGGCGGTAACATGAGTGACAAAGGTGCCTGAAAAACAAAAGTTAGAATACAGAGCTGAAAGACGATCTCTGTTTTAACCCCATGAACTTTTTGATGCTTTGAAAACTGTTCCAGTGTTTTTCTAACTAACCCTGGGTAATCCTCAAGCCTGGAAAAACGGAATCCTGGGTTATCTGCAATCATGTTTCACACTGCTTATACTAAACCTGTGGTTAACGGTTAATCCTGGGTATTCATTTACAAACGTTTTACAGGGCACATTCCTAAAGACTGGGTTAATGTTCTCATTTGCATATTCGGGACATCAATCAGTGCCATCTAGTGAGGAAAAGAAGGGATAACCATTGTAGGTACGATACCTGTGACATGGCTTGTGTTTTTCAAAGTAATGGCACAAAAAAAGCACAGTTTTTAATACAATTTTCACATTGTTTTTCGGGGGTATTTATGTTTTTTTTTTTACATTTTAGTTTAACTAACTAAATTAATACTCTGAATTGTGTTTTTGTACAATTTCAGGATTGTTGTGGAATTTTTCTGCAATGTAATTGTAACCCGCTTGGTTTTAACAATACTTAGTTCAGTTGCAGTACCGGAGGTTGCCACTAATAAGGCGCTAGTGAGATTTAACCAGGAAGTGTATTCTTACTGGAGGGAAAGAAGAAGGAGAGAGACCACACGTTTTTATGGCATTATGGGGAAAAGCCTCCCTTAACCGCTGTGTGAGAGAACCAAAGAACCAAGATAGTCGGGATATGGAAATTGTTTATTTCAGCAAGCTATGACGGTTTTTCAACTTCTTTCCACTAGTGTCAAAAACAGTTAATTTCAAAGATTCCTCTGGTGAGTGAAATACTTTTCATGCATTCATTGAAAACGTGATTAAGAAAATACTATAAAAGGAGAAATGGTTGATAACTGATGAATTGCGGAAATCATGACTTGATGACTGATGAAATCTGTGTTTATACTGTATAATCATGCGTTACTGGAATTACATTTCTGATATGTGAAATTGCTATCTGGATAAAGCTCTAGAAATGATCGATCTAAGTTCACGAGGACTAGTTGAGGGTTGTATTTATTGTAGATGGGTTTTTTTGTAATGCTGATTACTCCTACCAACCTGGATTTGAGAACGGCGAGCCAATCCCCAGCGTTTTGAGACATCACCTGTTGGACACCATCTGCATTCACATATTAGTCTACCCGGGTAGTACTACACCGAAGAAATTTAGAAAACTGGAGTTGAACTTGAACTTTGTTCCATTCACCCAATTTACTGGATCCACTGAACTGTCCTTGAATATTTTTTCTTTTTTTTCTTTTTCCACTTTTCTTATTGTCTTTGGGATTATTATTCTTATTTAGGGTAAATTATTTTGGGTTAATAATAAAAATATTACTGGTTGTTGGTTTCATAAACCTTGTTAGGTTCCTTTTGTATCCTCCTTCACTGAGCCTAGAGTTTTGAAAGATATTCTGGTCCTGTTTAAAATCTACTGTGATTATTGCAATAGTAACCCAGGGTTACATAATGAAAACTATTTTGAAAAAAAAGAAGCTGTGGTTGAACTAAAAAAGAAAAATGACATTAAGCATTACTGTAAAAAACAGGTTTGAGCATAATAATTAGAGCAAATTGTAAAGTAGTAAAAAAAAAAACAAACACTCAAAAAGTAAAAAACAAAACGCTCAAAAAGTACTTCTAAGGATTCAAATTTTTGTGCATTTCTTAAAAGATGGGACTCAGGCCATAAGTTTTCAAGATATGTTTGTTAGGTCTTACCAATATGTGAGCCTTCAGGTACCGTCGCCGTGTAGACCTCCTTGTCAAACTTGGGCTCATTGTCATTGATGTCATGCAGCTTGACAATAAACTCAGTCTCGGGCTCCAGTGGGATGCCCGTCTTCCTGTTGACAGCCTGAGCTCGGAGTGTGTAATAGGGCTTCTCCTCTCTATCCAGGCTCCTGGTCGCGTGCAGATCTCCTGAGTTGGCGTCTATGACAAATATGGTCCCCGCACCTTCCCCCGTGAGCACGTATGTCACCGTCCCGTCTCCTCGATCCATGTCTGAGTGAAGCTGTTGAGAGGAAGCAATTCAAGCCTTTCATCAGCACATTCTTTCATTTTACTGCTTATAGGCCTCATGAATATGTATTGCATTTGAAATTTGTTCAATATCCGTTGATTTTGAAGGAATGCAACAATGAAGGGATAGTACTGGGGGAAGAAGCAATAGACAGGTACTCCGAGGTAAATACAAGAAATGAGCTCGTGTAGAATTGAATTCTGATGGCATTGTAGATGAAGGTAGAACATGCTGAATGTGCAATCAAACTTAATGCAGGTCTATAATGAACAGTGGTGCTGCCTGATATTTGAGAGATAAATCACACTGGTTGCTCATGCTTCTGAAAGAGCTTTGAATCTTTGATATCAGGGAGTGAATGAATGAATTGACTAATGGCGAATTAACATTTTCAAGAAGGTGTGATGTGATTAAGCTTTGACAATGACATCTAACAGAAGAGTGAGTGAGATTTTTGACGCTTTCTCCACTTGAATCAGCTGCTTTGTTACAGTTAAATAGAGTAGTACAATACAAAAGACCATTCACACACAACGGCTCTTTTACTCTTTATGATTTTCCATCTGAACATTTCAGAAATGGCTGTTTCTACTGCTGCATAGACTGGAATATGATCCAGGCACACAATGTCCGTAGCAACAATGAAGGCTTTGTGAATTTATCACTTTAAACATCCCACATGAATAATCCACCAGTTGGGGATCCTTTGCAAACCTCTAAGCCAGTGGGTATTCAGGCATTTCATGACACCTTTGATCAAGAAGGAAGAAGGAAGACAGTGTCAGGTTTTCATTAACATCGCTAAACTTAATGCAATTCAAATGTTTAACTGCATTTTCCATAAAAAGTTCATTTATTGAAAGAAAAAAAAATATACAAAATGTATTTCTGTTATTTTTATGTGTTGAATTTCTTCTTTATCTGTTGACATTCTTGATGCTGCGTCTGAAGGTTGTGCTCTAATGTTTACTTTTGTTTCGAATGGGTGCCATTTCTATCTCTGTGACTTTATATGTAAAAATGAGCTTCCTCAATACATTTTTATTACTAACCAAAGTACTACACACTATTCTTATTGCATTTTAAACTGTAACATTTTAAATATTGATCAAATCCACATTAAATGCTTTTTCTTCATCAAAAAGTATAATGATTAAAAAAATTTTTTTTTTCTTTTGCATTTATATGTGACTCCCATTGTAATGTTTAAAATACATTTATTTACACAAATATCTATACTTTCTTAGATAAAAAAAATATATATATATAGTTTTGATACTCATTTACCTGTTACCCTAACCCATCCCTCCCCTGAAAAACTGGTGGAATTTCCATGTCAATTTATCAGCAGGAAGTTGCATCATTTGGGTCTTTAGAAGGCCAAGGGAAGAGCAAAGGTAAGTTTCATATTTACATATCTGATGATTTTGTGATGATATCTTGGAGCGTCATTTAAAAAAAATACTAGCCATAACTCAAATTATTTCAGAGATTTAATTAGTTTAGTGTAAAAATGCACATATTTGGTAAAAAACAAGTTTGAGTTTTGTAATCATGTGCACAATGTAGCTATTTGCTAATTCTTTGCTAAAAACTATATAATAAATAAATCTATATAAAGAATAACAAGAGGATTTAAAAACAAGAATAAACGCGACCCATCTCCTTCTATAAATCTAATAAAACATTTAAATGAGTTACTTTATATGGACCAATACCCACCAAAATTAAGTAGAAAATACATTTTGAACAGTCAGAACAAGCAAATGGCACCCATTTGGTGGAATGGGTCTCAGAATGTCTAAGTGTCTTGCCTTCAATCCTCTTTTTTTATTCCTCACTCTACGTTTCGGGGAAAGACATCGGTACTGTTTGGTTTTGGTCTCCAATGTTTCCCCTGTTTGACTATGAATCTATCACCAGGGTTGCATCTGTGGAAAGCTAAGCTCCAGAAACTGTTTAGTCTATCAGACCTTGTGTAAGTGATTCTTTGCACAGTTAAACTTCCATTTCTCCTCGATAAAATAACCCAACATTAAATGTAGTGAAGTGAATTTACGTTCAGTTATGGAGTGATTGATACTAAGAATGTAGGCTCTGCATTTTAACCATCCAAGTGCAAGTTGTGGATACTGGTGCACCACAGATGTTGTTGTTACAGGTGGGAGATCACTGCTTCAAAAAAGCCAGAAATATGTCTTTTAATCAGACTACCACAAATATAACATATAAATACCACTCCTTCGATGGTCTCCGTGTTGTGTGTGCTCATCGTTGTGGGTTTCATTTTGGGTTTTGTCGCATTCTTTATGATGTCACCGAGTACTGAACGATGATTTGACAAGCCCACTTAAAAACAAACTGGAAGTCAGTGGAAACCCAAGGCGAGTTGAGTTTTAACGTGTAGACACACCTCCGTAGCACAACCGTCCAAGTGTTTGATAAAAATATAGTGTGCCAAAAGTGTCAAGATTAAATCCTATTTTAGTCTAAAATAAACATTTTGTCCCTGCAATGGACTGGCAACTTATCCAGGGTGTACCCCCGCCTCTCGCCCAATGTGTTCTGGAGATCCAGCAAACCCCGTCAGCCCAAAACGGGAATAAGCGGGTTGGAAAATGAATGAACATTTTTGTGTGGGTTTTTATAAGATCTTTTTGGACGATATTGATATTTGGTGAAATTGCAATCCAGGAACGTCCAGAACATTACTATGTTAGTAGATGGATTCTGTATGTAATATGAATATTACTGATGAGCCAAATAGACATAATGATCTGTTTTGATTCTGGATATGCCTATAATGTTGAACAAAACAAATCTAGATCCAGGTTGTGTTGTTTGAGACCTGGCTGTAAGCAGCAGTTTCAAGCAGTTATGTTATTTTAATCTTCTTCAGCTCAGACTTTCAGGAGGTATCTAGGAGGCCGGATTTCATCCTACTTCTTATCTTAAAATCCAGCCAACTCTCCGTAGGGGATCTCTACATGACACCGCAGCAGTTTTGATCATTCTCTCTTTATTAACTTCAGAAGACTGAATAAGGAGGAGTGATGAAACCAACTCTGTGAGCACTACCAAACCTGGAATAGAAATGTGATCTCGTACCTTGCCAATATACTGGTGCTCGCTTCCTGTGTATTCCTCCTGGAGAAAAAACTGTTTCCACATCCATCCTCGCTTTGAACGTCTCAGCAACCCTTTGTCTTGCTGTCCTTCATTTTCTTTGGTTTTCCTTCGAACCAGCCCTCTTGAAAGGGCAACTGCATTCACACTGATGTGTGCACATGCCCACAGAAGAAGTACAATCCAAGTTCTCATCTTTTCCGCTTTAAGGGTGTCTTACAGGGGGATAATGATCCTATCTGCCAAAGTTACAGAGCTCTGCAGTGCAGGCGGCAGCCACCCTCATAGTCCTTCCTGCTGCCAGCAGCCAGCCACACACCACCTGTAATAAGAGAGAGAGAGAGAAATGAAGGGGAAAAAAATCAGTTATTGGGCAAAGTCTCAGAGTCATATCCCAGGGCTGCTGGGAATGCTTCCCTTCCTAATTAAAGGCAACTTGAGTGCCCGTATCATGCGACAGCCATTCCCTTATTAAAGATATCTCTGAAACTATTGCTAGATACCAATTCAACTGCAAGTCTTCAGGCCAAAGCTCTGATATCTATATAATTGGCGTCCCACATAAAGAATAAAACCAGAGGCTATTCAGAGTGCCATATAGCTGTCTGGGAAAAAGAGGCTATTTCCACCAAGCCATTAACCTCCAACTCTTAAAATACTGCAAAGCAGGCCAGTGGGCAAGCGCTCGCAAATCTGTAATCAATGAATCAATGCGCTTGCTCTCTAAATGCCTCTCTTTAAAGATCTAAACACTCTGCGCGCTATTGAATTCAGCCATTTCTCAAAACCCCCCTCAACAAGCAGAGTGTGTAGAGTTTATCAGCATGCGCGGTCACAATGGCCCGCCGGCTCTGAGCTGACCTGCTGGAATGACAGTCTGAGAGACAAAAGCATCCTGCCACCACATAATAATCAGCAATCAGCACGTTTCCTGTTTCCGCATCAATCTGCGGCTGAACGCCTGCCCTTGCTCCCTCTCGCACTTTATCAAGCAGATTGCAAATGTGATTGCACAAAGTGGAGAAGGGGAGATGCAGGCCTCTCAATGAATTGCATTTAAGTACCTCTGGTGTTTTGATTTACAATATCGCTCGCAACATTGGCGCACATCTCTGTGAAAATGCATCGGGTCAACATCACTCTTCATACAGCCGAGGGCCAGCGATTCAGATGGAATTGCACAATTGCGATTCTGAATTGACTTTTGTACTTCCGTGCATGACTTAAATAGTTCTGCTATTCCCCTAATAGCACTTTCCATTAGCTCCATTATGTTCTGCTTTATGAATTGGCCTAATTGAATTAGGTAACAAAAGATAGAGCAGGATATTGATTTACTGTTAAAGTCAATGAGCTCGAAATTATCATGGGAGTTCTTCTTCTGCATAAATACAAGTCTGCGTATGACTCTCTGCACATATTTCAGGACAAACAGGAAAGAGATCATTTCTGTCCAACAGTTCTGGTTTATGGATGCTGCAATTAAATGAATTTCTGCCATCCGAAACTCCTGGGCAAAGAAAGCGGGCTCCTGGAGCACATTAGTCAAACTCGGGCAGCCATTTTGCTCAGCTCTGTGACCTGGCAAATCCCCTGACACAGTCCTGCCGGGGGAACTCAGCTGGATCTAAAGCGGTTTTGTTACATGGTGTGTCAGAGTGAACAGACACAGTTTCCAACACAAAATGTCTGCCCGTTCATTTACAAGTCCATCCTGCTGGGAGGGAGATGGATAGTGAAGGATGAAAATTCTCCTGCTGGCTTTAAATATAAGCACAAACCTATGAGAAATCAATGGGACACTATGGTTTCACACAGCATTCACCGTGGTGACATTTTGATACTCGCTGAAGCGCAGAACTCTCTACATCAGTCGTTTTTCATTAAAGACATTAGTTCAGACAGGGAATCTCAAGCACAAGCTTATCCAACTGCATGCTTTTCAAAAATTCGATGTCTACCAACACTGGCTTCTTGTCAAACATCGGTCTCGTTTCAAAATGATTCTCTTTCCACAGAAGACTTAGAATGATTCTGCACCAATCTATTTACGAGATCTTCTCTGGTTCTCCTTTTACTTTCACTCTCAGACCTTCTTAGAAATATGAATCCTATGGGGTTTACGGTTGTGTAGACCCTTTTTCTGTGGAATCATTAACAGGATGAGAACTTCAACAGCAAGACTGAAGACCTTCCTTTTTGGGGAAGCGCACCCTCTTTAAAATTTAAAGTTGTAGTCATGAGTTCAACATTTCAATCAGCCTAGACATGAGCATTCTTTAAAGGTACGAATATACCCGGCCAGCTGTCCGGGAATTCACTTAACCCGCTTTAAGAGGAGAAGGAGTGGAAGGAGTGCTGGGTTGGGAGAGCAGAAGCTTATGAGTTATACAGAGGTTCCTGTTTTGATTAATTGATGAAATAAGCAGCTAATTCTCATTCTGAAATACAAACATTAGTTAGTTCCGTTGAATTGTACAAGAATTTCTTTTGGTAAGGGGCTGTTTGGGCTGCTGAGAATGAAGGCACATCCAAATTCCAGTGGGTTCTATGACATCATTTTCCAATATACAAATTTGTAGCCATTTAGAACAACCTTACAGATCTTGCCCTACAAGCATTCATTTGATTTCCAGGAAATGTGTTCCATATAATCTAATGACCAAATAATTTTAATTAGTCAAATGGTTTCCCGAATACATTGGCAACAATCACAATGTAACACTCATTAAAATGGTCTTAATGGTGCATTTTCACCACTGTGTACATGATGATAACCATGAGCTGATGTTTAATGCGGTTACAGCAAAGTGCCCCCTAGTGGCCAGGATATACGGAAATTGCTATTCAGTAGTAGACGGAATACACTTACTTTTCATAGCCATCTTGTCAGAAAAGCAGCTTTTTGCAAATACCTTAACATATCTTTACAAAAATTGACATATCTCTGTACCCTAAGGTTTCTCAAAAAGTTTCATTGCAGCAACAAGATAATTGGTAATCACCCTTGAACACTTTGAAAGGGTCTTTGCTTTACATTAATAACATCACGACAATGTCTATCCAAATGTGCTTTAGCAAAAAGCCTGATTTAGTCTGATTGATTTCATCAGTGAATTCAAAAAGTCAACAAGTGTCTTCTGGTTTGAACTTTCTTTCTTTGACCCCAATAACTGCTTACAGTAATAGAATTTATTAATAGTGTTACTACCGAAATTCCAAATATTCTTTTCAGCATTTGGCATTTTCATTGCAATACCCCCAACTGAGTCAATATCTGTAGTTTCCTGTGAAATGAAGCAACACATAATAAATTACCCACCTCAGTTTGAAACCGCCTCAGTTTCACAAGCACGTTTTTAAAAATATCAATTAATGCACCCATAAAGTAATTACCTCACTAGACACCTGCCATGAACAGCCCCACAGTTGTTTGGCATCCAAACACAGACGAAACAAATTATCCCTGATGACACCTCGCTCATATCTGTTGTTATTTTCAGATCAGCCAATTTACCATTCATTCTGACCTTGAGACATCACACGTCCTATTTTCTTTGTTTACATTTTTCCTTCAAAGGCACAGTCACCTCAGAGAGGTCCTTTGGGAATGCCAGCAAGGCAAAGGCTGACAGGTGAGGTGGAGGAGGAAGAAACCGGCGACACCTGTGGAGGACACCCATATGCGTTCAGGAGGCAGAAAGTGCAGGAAAGGAAGGCGGAGCTTACAGTGTGGCCCTCGCTGAGAGCTCTGGCACACTGCAGACAGCCACAGCAGCCCTGATAAATCCCACAGGGGCAATTAGGAGTGAGAGAAGGAGAATGTCAGCCACAGGCTGCGCGGAGGGAGGCGACAGGTAACAAGTCTTGCTGCAGGAACACAGACCAGCAGAGCAGAGAGAAACAGAGCTGGCTAATGCCACACACTGTCTCCGGGCTCTCTATTAAAATGAATAAGGCACTGGACCACCACCCATTAACTAGAAAGACTAGACGCCAAGGCTCTTAAATAGGTCATTCTTGTTTTCTCGTTGAGGGAATATAATATAGTCTCATGATAGCATTGGCATAAATGTTTGATATCTCTGAGCTGTAGAGATCTCAAGTTGTATTTATTTATTTATTTTTTGATTCCAAAAAGAAATTTTTATGTAGCTGGTAGCTACATCTCAGTGAAAGCACGTAGAAAAAAATACTATCCACTGCACATCTTGCTCGAGCAAATGGTAGGAGACATGTGCCATGTTTGATTGTGGTTCTCTTGCTACCGCTGAGCAACAGTGCATGAGAGCTACAGTCGAGATCTGGTGAACACAGATTCAGTCCGGGTGGCACACTTAAACAGATTCCCGCTCCTCTTCGGTCCGCTCGCTGAGCTTGCCAGCCAAGCAGCATATCCATGTCATTCCCCAGAGCATAGCGGGTAATCAATACGTATTGATTTGTCTGTTTGGGGGGAAAGGGGCTGTCTAGACAGCTGGGTTTTCGAATGCTAAGGTATCACTTATCCTGCAACACACTGGCCCTGCTGTAAGTGATGATTGATTTACTCATTTTAGACATACATTTTTCCTTATATCTGACCTAGCCTACATTTTACCAGGCTATTCATAGACACCACTTGAGGTTTAAATGCGGTAACACATTTACCTGATGGCACAGCGGCTAAGATGCGGAATTCATCAGCGATCCGGAGGTAAATACTGTGCTGTTGATGCAACTGAAATGGGATCATGTCCTGCTTTAAAAATCAATACTGATGGATGGATGTATCCAGTGTCTTTTTTTTTAAGAATGTGCATTGTTTCATTTTGCAAAGAAACAAAAAATCTTCATTTGTGATATTTCACAAATTATTTAAATGTATGTGTTCTATATAGCCATAACAATTTTCTATTTACATAGAAATACAGTCACAGAAATTGTTGCATGTACGTAACTGAACTATGGCAAAGAAACTGTTCATTCCAAAATAAAAAGGGATAACACTGGTAAGTACAATACTTGTGATATGGCATGTGTTTTTCAAAGTTATGGCTCAAAAAAGCACAATGGAACAAAAAGCACTTGGAACAGTGTATAAGGTTTAGGACTGATTTGCCTGTTTTTTTGTTTTTTTTTTTTACAAAAATCACATTGTTTTGACATTGTCTTTGCTTTTTTGAAGAATTTTGAATTAGAATTAGATTTTTGTCATAACACTTTTTGTTATAAAACATAAAAGCTCAATCACAGATTTTTATATTATTTTTTGTAGAATTCCTGGATTGTTGTGGAATTATTGTATAATGTAACGAGGGTTGTATATCAAGTATTGCCACAAACAAACGTTTAAAGAAAATGTAGTCCATCTTCTAAGGGTTAAGCTTACGTTTGTCGCATAATGACAGCCAAACACGTTTTCCCCTTCATAGAAGATACTTTAAAATTCATTTTGAACTAGTTAAGGTCATTGCCCTGAGATGGCCCTGAGATCTCACCCAAAGTGAGCTGGAGATAGGCACCAGCAGACCCCTGTGACCCCAAAATGGATTAAGCGGGAAGGAAAATGAATTAATGATAGATAAGGTCAAATATGTTTAAGGATCAAATTTTTATGCGATAAAATCTCTTTTGAAAAATTCCCAAATAATGTAAATGGCAAGTTCTGTTCAAGCTAATAATAAAAAAAAAACTCTTTACGCAACCTTTCTTCACTGAACCTAAAATTAACAATTTGTTAGTTTGTCTAATGTTGTTCCCTTTTCGGAGACCTGCATTGTATGGGACAGTGGTTCTTGCTGTGGTTTCTGTGGAGCTCAAAAGGTTTAAGAAAATTACTAGTATTTAATAGACATGTTTCCATTTAGAGCTAACACGCTGCCTGAAAAAAAAAAACTCCTCGAATATGGCATATATAGATACCCTTTGTCTGTTAAAAAGGCGGAATAATTCATTTTGAGAGTTAGAAACAGTGCAGTGCCCTGTGTAGGTGTCCAACTTTTATTCGAAATGCTTTGAAAATGGTATAATGTGATTTTGATGAAGATTTGAGCCAAATCGGTAATTAATGACAACAACTAACATTTTTTATTTGATACTATCACTTACTCTATGAAGTTTAGATAAAAGGAGCCTCTTGTTAACACACAGCACATTAAGCCATATTCTCAGCATGTGACTAGATTGCTGGAAGTGCTTAAGCAATGGGGTTACCAAACCCCAGACCTAATCCTCAAGCGTTGACTTTACAAGGACCAGGCATCCCCCAACCCTCCGCCATAATCTCTCCGGCAACAAGTGCTCCTTAATCTCAACAGTAGGACATAATGGATTCAAATATTGGAGGTCTTTTTTAGCTCAATGGGATGGCCATGTGCACACCAACAAAATTAGTGTCAGGGAGCGCTGCCCGTACCAGATGGGGCCTCTTAATTACGTAAGAAGAGAGGCCATAATGTGATCTGGAAGCAATGCTGTGCCACTGCCTCTGAATCTGCTTTTCCTAGTTGGCCGTAATGATATTGAAAGCCTGTGTTTTTGCCACACAAATTGCCTCGAGCGGCCTTCTCTGTGTGGTGAATTAAAGCAATTTAGCCAAACCTGCAAAAATCAAATGCACCTCAAATCCCCATTTAGCCTCCCGGCGTTCATTTGCTCACAAGAGCAGCGCATGATAGACTGCAGCTTGCCCTTCCTTTGTCAATTTGGTGGCACTGTTCAAATAGATAGCACAAAACACCTGTTAACCTTTGTGTCAGTGTGGCCTTGCGGTTTACAGTGGAGTTGGAGAGCTTCCTCTGTAATCCCATAACAACATTGAAGGGTGTTTGTTTAGGGCTCCCCTCGTGAGGCGGAGAAGAAGCCGTGGGAACTGCAGTTTTACGGCCTGTGTGAAGAGCTCGGCGGGAGTCTTCGAGACAGTAGCCTCCCTTCAGCATTGTGATTCAGCTCTGGAATGCATCTGCTATTGCAATGCAAATGACTCTGTGTCTGTTGCCTTTGTGCCTGAGCGTTTACGTGCGTGCTTGTTTACTTGTCACTTCCATGACTGACAAGTACGCAAATAACAAACACTGTGCTAATAGAGTTAGCAGAGGCTGTCAAAGTCAAAGTGAGTGTTTCCCGTATCATATTCTATATTTATTGTGTGTCCTACCCTGTAGGCCTTTTTACAGCTTGACAATGACATTAACTCATCCTTAGACTCATGGTTTCCTGCAAGTGTGGCACCTTTACCTTGGTAAACACAAGACATTTATGCTCCTGCAATGTCGTTGCTTAAGCCCCAGACTATCTTGCGATTTATGACCAGGATTTACATGAAGGAATCTAAATGGAACTGTTTTTGACTGGGTCATAATTCATTGTGTTGGTTTATGACTCTAAGCCGAAAGCCTTAAAGACAGGATTTTTTGCATTTAATGTAACAGTTCTTCCATTTCAAAAGGTCAAACAAAGTCATTTCGATTGTGATCACAGCTCGCTCTGATTCTGTATCTTTGTTGATATTAAAGTTCAATCCTCATAGAGAAAGGAAAGAAAAACATATAAACAGGATTAATCGATAATGGCATTTATTGACATTAACAAGCTCGACAGTACCTTTGAAAATCCCAACGGTCTCTGAGCACAAATAAACAAATCCTTTGAGCAGCGACTGGAAAATTCTTCAAATTAAAAGCCATCGTATATGCCAAAGGAGTGCGGAAAGCAAAGGTTAAAGGCTGTTGATTAAAAAAAAAAACCCTATTATTTCCTTTGCCTTGATGGAAAGAATCATAGATTCGTCAGTGCTGGATCTGATGTTTTGTTTTGGTTCAAAAACCTAATAATTACTCATAAGCAAACATATTAGATTTGTTTTATATTTAGTACAGCCTTATAGTACTAAATGCTCAATTGTAAACTAGACGACTAAAGTTTGTGCACAAACTTTGATGTTGGCTTGTAAATGTGGTGTTTAAAAGTATTTGTATAAGCAAAATGCAAAACTTACAGAGGTAGAATTTTTGGTTGCTATGGAGGAGTCACTGATTTCCAAACCTCATGCCTTTCCCTTAGCTGAGATAGTAATGTGGCAAATTAGTTGCTTTGGCACACAAAGAATTTGAAGAGTTCAGTGACATAATATGTTTCCTTTTTCCACTACACTTCACTAAATAAAACCCGTTTTCTTTATCATTTACCACAGCTGAGATAGAGTACAGAAAATGTGGTTGCTAGGGTAAACAGTTTGGTTGCTTTAGAGTTTTTCAGTGATTTCAAACCCCGTTTTTTCTCTGTTTCATCTTGACATTTTTGTTGTCATTTCCCATTTATTTTCAATGGGAATTCAAAGTCAATGGTAAATTATTAACCTCTTCTAGAGCCTGGGGTTCAAATATATTTGCACAGTGGTTGATATGTTCTTGCAAAACTGATAAGGTGCACAGGTGTGACCTGTTTAAAGTTTCAATGAATTTCTCCAATTAAGTTTTTGTTTTACATAGTTTCATCCCTTGTTAAATCAATGGAAAATTTCCCAGAATTCTCAGCAATTTCCCAGAATTCATTTAATGGCACCAGTTTGAAAAGATACAGCAACTCAAGTCAGACCAGTTTGACATCTTGGCAAAGTTTGGTCGCTGTAGTTCAACTTGGCGTGCTTTTGAGAGCTTGTTTTTAAAAACATGTTTGTTTTAAATGCAAAAATGCACCATAAAACATTGCGAAGACTACAGTAAACAAACAAGTTACAATGCTGATGTTATATCGGCCAATCAGAAGCCTTCAAAACGTTTTCTGACATGGACTCTTAACATGCATGTCCAATTTGAACCCGATCAAACATTGCATGTCTTAGATTGTATGTCTTCCTCCATGGCATTGCAAGTACTTCCTATTTATGGTGAAATTTCGACTATTCAATGGTGGGCATGCGCACAATATTTAATATCCCATATTCGTAATTTTACATCCCATATACCTTAAGATAAGACTGATGGAGATTGGAGATTAACAGATAAAATCTCTTGTAGGAGTTTGTTAAAGTTTGAACTGAGTAAAAATGGCCATTTTAGAGGTTTCTGCTAAATAATCGATTTTGGAAATGCGATCCATATTACTAATATTTAAGTCTTTGTACCCCATACATGCATGGTGAATTTCATTCACCAACAACAAACTTTTCGTGCAACATAAGTTGAAACGCATCTGGATTTCAATAGAGACATTTTGCCACACCTTCTTTTCCCTTTGTACATTTTCACAAGTTCAAGTTTGTTTAGACCCTGAAAATTGACCCAAATCCAAGAAAATGCTTTCGTTTTTATAAATCCCAAGGTGCTCTTCATTTTTCCATGAAATACTGCAACAGTGTAATAATGTCTATGCTGCTTGTGTTTCTTGTGCCCT
Source organism: Danionella cerebrum (assembly GCA_007224835.1). Taxonomy (NCBI): domain Eukaryota; kingdom Metazoa; phylum Chordata; class Actinopteri; order Cypriniformes; family Danionidae; genus Danionella; species Danionella cerebrum. The sequence continues at coordinate 47,215 of SRMA01025088.1, forward strand.
TTCTGTGACCACATTCTGAGTGTGTCGTCTACCAGGTAATAACTATTTGCTTTCGGGCCGTGCTTGCGTCACAGTTTGTTTTTCTGAGAGTAAATACATCAGTATCATAGTTTTGGTGTGAAATGTCAACAGCGGAAAACATCCAGCCTAGATTGTCTGACCAATCTGGCTCCCAGAAAACAGTGATTCCTCAACGGAATGGACGTTTTCAGTGCTGCTGTAATTCATATCACACATGCAAGAAGGGCTTGAAACACAGAAGGCTCTCCCTCATTTTGAAATGACTCATACAATCAATGAGGAAAATCACAAAAACAGAGATGCGCCTTAATGATGCTAGGTCTGTTATGGTGGCTGACAGTGGACTGGGTGCTTGTGCAAAATTGTGACCATTCAGCACTGGTGAGTAATTAGGTGCTGCCACAACTTTCAAAGGCTAAAGCACCTCAGATTTGTCTCCACTATGGGAGAGTGTGCTGAATGAGATACATGGCAACCCAGAGCTTTACCTCTCAGTTTGCTGAATTTTAAGTACAATTCTTCAGAGAGCCACCCACAATGTCTGATGTATGTGGGACTTGTTCACTCCAAGCTCTAGAACCTTGGTGAACATGATGGTAATGGCGTCTACTATGAGATGATAAAAAATTAATGGAATGGAATTGTCCATCATACATGGGTGAAGAAATGTGCTTGGACTTGTAGAAGCCAGAGTCGCTTTCCTGAGCAAGTCACTTCAATGAAAAATTAAAACAAATTGGAGCTTGTATTGCCAAAAACGTTACTTTGGGTAAGTACTGATTTGCGATTTTTGTAAAGCAGTTACCTTAGACTGGTATAAGGGTGTCCAAGAATAGACATTTACAGGAGACTTTCATTAGTGCAGATTTGTAGCTATGACAACAGCTAAATGGTCAATTAAAAATGAAATTGAACAAGCTCCTTAACAGTCATACAACGGGTCTTTGGAAAGAAGCAACAGTTTGCAGAATTATCTCCTTTAATCCTCAAAAGGTTCTAAATGTGATCACAACTGTTTTCTAATTAATCCTGCCCTGTTGACGAGACTGCATATCTTGCAAAGAATGCCACATATTTAAAGAACGAGATTAAATAGACTAGAGTTAACAAGAGTGCTGCATATATCTTTCACAATTTTAGTAATGATCAGAAAAATCAAAGATAAGGGCCCCAACACAAACCAGTACAAAAGGACTTTACCAGGTGGACATTTGCTCTGAGTTATTGTCTGTTTTACTTAGATGGATTTAGTAGTTTTAATGCACTGGCCATTGCCGACACCAGCGTTATGTCTAGGATTTTATTTTATGTTCAGGTTGTGTAGCAGAAATATAGCAGAAATTAATTTTATATTTACCATTTGAACAGAACGGAAAAACGTACAACTAGATAATTCATCTCTAACAGTCAATAATGCAGCAATCACTGGGTTTGGTCTTAACAAACAGATTTATTGGCTACATCATCACAGCAATACTAATGTTAATCACTAAACAGCTTCCCACTTGGGGCATGCTATGCAACACTGTTTCATAAATGAACATAGAATTTTTGTAAAAACAATGGTACATAACACACAACAACCTAATGAACCTTATCTTACACACAAAGCAGAATTTTCAAAAGTGCATTAATGCACAAATTTCCACCAATCGTAACTTGTGGTTTCACCGGTCATCACAATGTGAAGTTTATTCTAGATTAATGCTAAAATAAAAGGATTATTTCAAAGGCTTCTCTTGCATTTAAACAATGGTGTGACAGAGGCTTCAACAGGGGCTTGCAGTTTAATAGACTCGAAACACATAAGCTTTACAATGTGACTTTAGTATAGTGAATACCAATGGAAAAGATGCAAAAATGTAGCTACTAATGCTACAAAAAGTGTGTGAGTATAAAAACACACAGATCCCCACATTTGTGAAGTGAACCACAAGTGGTTTCACGGAAAGTGACACTCATAAATTGTTTGGATTCAGCTTGTCTGTCCTAATGATTGTTTTATTTTAAAATAAAACTGCAGAAATATGTCAAAAGTTCCATAAGTCATCTACTATCTGGTACTATATATGTTTAGCTTTAGAGATCGCCATATAAGTACAACCATAACGAGAAAATAAATGCAGGACTTACTATTCAGCTACAACAGCTGCAGATATTAAAAAACAGACAGTTTTATTCCTAATAAGAATGTTTATTATTCACATCCTTGTAAACACACAGTTGATTGCTAAGAACTATGCCATTTACACTGTGGCCTGGACTCATTCCCGCTCCAATTATCTCCAAATTTGATGTAGTTTGAATCATTTAACCTTTACTGTTTTGCACCGTCTGCTGGTACATTCTTCTCGTGATCTGACTTCTCTTGTCAGAATGAAGCCCTAAATTTTAATCCATATTTTACGACCAAATTCTGTAACAGTGCTTCCTGTGAAATGCACTAGTAAAAGCCCATGCACCACACTTATGACAATTAGCATGGAAAAGCCAACAAATTGTTATTCGTCTCATCTCCTCCTAGATTGTTCAAACTACAGCCAACAAACTTGGCAAAACAATCCAAACGGGTCTGACTGGGGTTGCTCTATCTTTTCAGACTGTTACCTCTAAAGGAATTCTGGGAAATCGCTGGGAATGCTTGGAAATTTTCCGTTGACATAACATGGGGCCAAACTTAGTATCACATAAACTTGTGGAGTTTATCAGTCAGTGCAAGAACTTACCAACCAATGTGCAAAAGTATGCCCTAGAGGGGCGCCCTAGCAACCAAACTTTACCCTAGCAACCAAAATCTTCTTACCTCTATATCATCTTTGGTGAATAATAAAAGCATTGGGGTTGGTTTATGTAACTTAAAGTGAGAAATTGAACCTTATATGATGTCACTGACCTCTCCATAGCAACTTTTAGTTTACCTTATCAACCAATTAGGCATATCTCCATCTCAGCTAAGGAAAGTCATAGAGATGTGTGGGTTGATTTAAATCACTCATATTTGCATTAAGGACACTGACTCCTCCATGACAACCAAATCTATTTTTAAACAAAACATTTTAAACTTTATAACCATCTAGTTAAGTGTAAGTCCAGTATGACCAGCTCAACCCAGCTTTGACCATGAGTTGGCCATAATGGATTTTCTACCAGGGCCTTCAAAAACATTTCAAATCCACTAATAGATGCTGATTTAATGAGTCATCAAGGACGACGGCTTCACAAAACGATTGCTTTGTCCTAAACAAGAGGGTATTTGCTTAAGATCTCAAATGACCTGAGGGTGAGTGGATCAACAGAACATTTTCACTTTTGAGTGAACTCTCCAAACAAGAGTCACAACCACGTAGAGCTGTTTAATTAAAAAGGTACACACCCTTTAAACGAATGTTTCACACACAGAAACTTTCTCTGTATAGATGGGGGGGACTCACAGGTCATGGAATGATGGTGGCTGACTGATTAAATCATCCTGCCTTACAGAAAAGCAACCAAGGCAGGAATGACGACAGGGCGTCTTTGTCATCTGCATTCTTTTTTAACACTTCACAAAGCAAATGATCCTTATTTATTCTAAACCGCAAGCCTAACTAGTAGAAATATTCATTGTGCTAGTGAATTCTGTTTCAAGTTTGTTTTCATCATCAATGCTATTTTTTCCACCAAATTCCCCCCGACCCGTAACTCTGTGATCTGCCTCATCATCTTACAGGCTGACTGATGCGAGGAGTAATGCTATGGAGGATGTCCAGAGCTTTCATGTACTGCTGCAGTTTCCTACAGGAACATGTGGATGAAAGAAAATAACAATGCCCTGCTGAGAGAAGTAAACTTATTATCATAGGCAGAGACCGAGCAGAGTATAGCTTCCTTTGTGAGCCCATTTACAGGTTCACTTGAGTCACTGCTCACCTCCTCGGTTCCCATGCGAACGAATTAGCAAACAGCCAGAATGAAACTCAAACGAGGAAACAGAAAACAGATAGCAAAGGATGCATTGGTAAAGAAAATCAATGACTTCGTATCGGACTAAAGCGGGTGGAGATAAACACTGTTCTATTGATTTTGGGGATGTTCTACACATCAGAACAGCAAATTACCCATCTTGGAAATTATCCTTCAATTGTAGCTGTACTTTTATGCGAGGTCTTCTGTTACTTTGTTTGAAAGTGTCACGTTGTATCTGGATTTATTAGGTGTTCCATTACTGAAGTAATAGAATGCTGGAGCGTCATGAATCACTCCGAGGTGAAATTAATCACGTGCATGTGCTAATCAATGTAATCTTGCTTCATCTTCTGAGAGCAAACACAGCTTCTCCTGGGCCATTGTCGAGTCAGGTGACGGATAGCTCTGATCTCATTATCATACAGAGCCTACTAAGACATTTGCATACAGGCTTCCTCACGATCGGAGGAATCAGCCGTCAACAAGCCTAAAACTTCAGATTGAAAATGAAAATCTTTTGTTTACTACTGAATAAAAAATGCCATTAAAATGCTTTTTATTCAACAAATGACTAGTTTGCCCTGTATTTTAGTTCTCATGTGACTTGCTTTCATGAAATTTCACCAAGTCAAAGGTCACAAGGCTTTGCAATCAATGCAGAATTTAGCAAATGTACATTTCCACTTTCTCTTGAAAAATCCATGTTTCGCCTTCGAAAATGCATTCCATACAAAATACAATCTTTGATTAACTATGCTCTAAAAAAAACATGAATTAGACTTAACTAATTGGGTTTATCACTGTTTCTCCAAACAAACAAACAAACAAACAAACAAACAAACAAACACCAATCTACAGCTCTTCCCCCAGTATTTCCTGCCTGGGAAATATTAGTCAGTTGAAAACAGCAGCGCACATAATTAAAAATCGCATTTCTACAAGAACCGCAATAATAAATATTAATGTCTGTTTGTTCTCTTGTAACAGAACAACAACACTGCCAAATTAAAATACACATTTAAAAAAAATGCTTGCAGGCAACTTGGTCTAGGGGTAAAATTAGAATCAGAAGTCCCAGAATTTATGAATAATTTACATATTAGAACAACTTTAATCAGTCCACCCAGAATTCTACAGGTGCTGCACAAATAAGGCCTTAAACAGAGTTCCCAGAGCTCTTCATCATACATCTGACTGCTTTTATAGTCTACTGTGAATTTTGAATGAGATTTGTTGGAGTCTGTGACCGTTTTACCAGTAGCATCCCTGAAGTATTATGAGGGATACAGGAAAGCTCATAATTAAAAAAAATAAATGCTAGTACAAACAATACAATCTAAATGAGCCAAAGTGGCTTTTTTCAACCTTTTTTAAAGAGCAAAAAGTTTTTTTTTTCTTTTTATAAAAGTGCTATAAATCATTAAAAAAATCCACCTTGGGTCTGATCCCACTGTTTTTAAAAGGGAAATCTTAATGTCTAATCTTAAAATCTACTGTTCTCTCTCTCTCTCTGTCTCTCTCTCTCTCTCTCTCTCCTTTTTTATTTTAGAAAAGTGTTTAAAATCAGTCATGAGTCCTTCCTGGGTCTGATCCCACTGTTTCCAAACGGAGACATAGAAACCTTAATGTAAAAAATATTTATTACAATTGTTACGTTTTCCAGTATCAGCAGCATTCCTGGATTTTAAAGTTGGGTGCACCAGAACGTTTACAGAATGTGATAGCCCACATTTTCAAAAGAAAAAGTTTAACAATACGGTCAAATTTTGTTTGACTTAAAAAAAAAACTCCCACATGATCAGAATATGTAAAAGTATTTAGATTTGGGATCAAATTAACATTCTGAACAGTGTAAAGTGATGTTTTTACACACTAAAATCATCTTGATTCATAATGGCAACTGGTGCATATTTTTGCCAGGGGGCTTTAATCTAGAAATCAGTCAAAAAGGCAACATATATGTTTTATTACCTCTAATTTGTTTATTTGTTTACTGTTTATAATTACAATTTGCTCTACTGTTCACTATTTTTTATAAAAGTGCTTAAAATAAGTCACGAGTCCACCCTGGATCAGATCCCTTTGTTTTCAAAAGGAAAACCTTAATGAAAAGTTTGTAATTTTGTATGTTTTCCAATACCAAAACTTTTACACAACAACAAAAAAAAACAACAACAACAAAAAATGAGTTTAACAGTACAATCCATATTTCACCAAAGTGCAATTTTTCCCAATTTCATTTCAATTGAGGTCAAAACCCCTCAAGGGAATGAATAAAATGACACAACAAGTAAAAAGAAGCTCTGGCAATGCAAGCACTGATAGGTATTCATAGTTATACTACATCTATTTGTTTGACAAGTGCACTGAGAGGGAAATCACTGCTGAATTATTAAGAGACTCGGTAATAAACATTGTGGTTGTGACATTGGTAATGCATAAATAATCTTGAACACACATCACTTCGGCAATTTTAATTAATAAAACAAACAAACAATCCATACCAGGAAAATTTGGGTATTTATCAAAAATTAGTCACAGTGTACTCTTTAATTATAAAAAAGTAATTTACTTTTCTAAACGCAAACACTCCACTTATAGACAAAGTGGTGAGGTGTTACATTTCATAAATAAGCGTTAAGCTATACAGTAGGCCAATCTGGTCAAGCAGACCCCGTTAGCAAGAAGATGCTCTTAAAAATAATATTTATTCGACATTAACAATAAACTCTTGCACAAGGATTAACAGAACTGTCCACAAACTCCAAAATCAAGCATGCATCGTAAATAAATGTTTTTTTTTTTACTTTATAACCCAACACAGAATGTGATGATAAATAGTTGGCAAAAGTACCAGGATCGATTTCGGCAGCATCACCCTCGTAAAACGCAAGCAGCCTTTAACCGAATAGGGGTCAAATGAAGTGCGTGGATGTTAAGAAACACACAGAAGGGTTCGGGATAGACCGAAAACACGTGAAAAGTGAGGTTCATTTATCGCACTCACCTCAGGGCAGAGTGGTCGAGAATAGTCCTCCTGTAGATGCGGAACCGCTGAGCGCCGTGAAGACTCTGTACAGTACAGACAGCCTGTGTCCCTCTTTCTCTCTCTCTCTCCTCCCCTGAGCGCGGCATCACCTCTCTCTCTCTCTCTCTCTCTCTCTCTCTCTCTATCCTCCCCCCCCCCCTCTCCCCCCATCTCTTTAGAGCGCCGTGAGCGACAGCTGCGCTGATTGGCTGTCACTCGTAGCATAGTGACTGAGAGGGATCGTAAACATTAAAGGATGTAGTTAACGCAATGGAAAGTGGTATGAACACTAAGCCTGATATGTGATATAGTGGCGTCTGTTCAGAGATTTGGGTCACAAGGCGACTTTGATGAACTTAATATGAATTTCCAGGAGAAGAGGACACTGGCCCAATTTCTGTATTGATTACTTTGGGCCAATCATTTGTCTTGCTTGTGTAAGTGGCTTGCATGAGCGCCCCCAATATGAAGCTTTTGTCTTTAACTCTTTGCCTGTGTCTTTAACACATTTTAGATTAGTAGCTCCGTTGGATACAGAAAACAAATAGGTGTTATCATGCCAAGTTATAGATTTGATTTTTTTGTGCACATCAGTTGTTGGCTAAAAGAGTGAGTGACATCATGTCCCCCATGTCAATATCATTAGTGATATTAACCAATCCCCACGTCTCTATGCATTTCCTTAGCTGAGATAGTGATATGCTAAGTTGGTAGCTATGGTAAACATTCTGGTTGCTATGGAGAGGTCAGTAACATAATATAATGTGGTCTTTGTCTCTAAGTTCCATAAACCAAATCCCATGTCTTTATCATTTAACAAAGCTGAGATAAAGTTCACAATTTTTGGTTGCTAGGGTAAACAGTTTGGTTGCTAGAGAGACATCAGCTATTTCAGAAACATTTGTAATTTATTATCATGATTAACATTAACAACAATTTCTCAATGATGTTTCATCTTGAAGATATTTTATTCGCTGTTTCCCATTTATTTTCCATGGCCATTAATGGAATATTTAACATATTTAAATTTACATATTTAAATTTAAATCTTTTTGCACTGTGGTTTTTCTGTCCTTGCAAAGACTGATACCCTCCACAATTGTGGCGAGTTTGGAATTTAGTACTACTACTAGAACTTTACAATTACTGTTTTACTTTTTTGAGAATGCGTAAGCCTATTCATAGGACTCATACTGGCCTGAGTCCACCCTGGGTCTGGTTCCTCCATTTTTAAAATGAGACAAGGAAACAGAATAAAGTATTGGTTTCACCAAATCCAGTTAACAAAGCCTTCTTTTTCATATCTGAAAAACGACCAAAGAGTTGTTCTTTCTCTGTCAAGATGATCCTGTCCAGGCTCCTTTAAATCAAGTTTCTCCTGAGATGTCTTCTCAAATGGTGTCAATTTAAGTGATTCAGTGCCTCTTTCTCCATTTTCCTAAATTCACCTGATAGCACAACTGCTATGTAGAAAGTGAACAAAATGGGTGTTGGTATGTCAATCTGGGCAGAAACAATACATTCTGGACACGACAAGTCTGTGCCCTAGGCTTTCCCAATGCCTTCAAGTTTTGTTGAAACAAGCTGAATCACATCAAACAAAAGCCTTGCTTGGTAACTATTAACTTTATATCGCCTAAATACATAATTATTTCATATTTTTCAAATGTGTTTTCTACAAAAAGCCTTTTTAACCTTGAGGTCAAGGAGCAGTGTGTTGTGGGACTCTTGCAATTTAACGTCCGTCACTGTTCACAAGAACATTAATATTGTTTTACAATTAAACCATTTACATAGTTCTTTAGGTGCCTACTTTACCTATTACCCTCAGAAGGTTCTAAACATCCAATTTTAATGCATATAACAACACTGATTCCCGTCATTCTAATAATGTTGTGCACGCATCATTTTATTAAACGTTTAAAATATACTCGCGGAATTGTAACATAATTTTTCTTCAATTTCTTAATGGAACTCTGATTTATATGATCTGATGCATAATGGATTACATGATCGAAACATTCTAATTCAACTTTTTTGAGTGTAGTGTTTGTCACGATAATCTTTTAACTAAAAGGCCAACCCCTTCAGTTAAAAGCTGCATACCTCATTCGTTCATCAGATAGACCCCCTGTGAAACTTAGTCACACTTTAACAAAGCTAACCCCCTTTTTGTTGACTTCAACAGCTCTGAAAGCTCACCAGAAATTCCTCGAGGCATGTTGATGCCTCATTAATGGCCTTGTTAGGACGCTGAACAGAATAAAGTTATTGTTTAAGACCGTTTATGACTCACCTTCAAAGAGCAAAGCAGAATGGTGTGAAATTACTAGGTTTGGTCATGGGACTTTCAGATTTTTTTCACATCAGAAGAAATAGTAAAAATTTACTTCTTAATTCAAATTTAAAAGCAAGAAAGAAGGAAGGCAGGAGAGAAATAAAAGAGGCTGAGGGAGCAAAACAGCATAAATAATTTGAGTTTACAGGAATGTGACAAATATGCTTACAGGCATGGTAACTACACACAAGCTGAATTGAACTGTTGAAATCATGACATGTGACCTAAATGTTTTTTTTTTTGTTTTTTTTTTAAATGGCTGATGCACATTGTCTGTGACTGCTGACAAAGCAGCAGGTCTTGCTCGAGTCAGCATGGATAAATCTACATTTGCTCGTACAGTACTTTATGTGTAAAATCAGAAAAAAAACATATTTGCATATTTTTACATTTCTATACCAAATAAATCAATGCATAGTTGAACATGTTCAACTACCCATAATATATGAGCCGAATTTACATTGTTTTGCTGAAGTATGTATTTGTCATAAAACAAGGTGGAGCTACCTGGATTCAGCTAAAGAATAATAACAAAGCCGGAGAGGCTTTCTGCACTGATCGTGTTCGAGACAGAGTTAATACTGAAGTAAGAAAAGCAACACTTCTACAAACAAGTTATCAATTCTTTTCCTCAGAAGTTTTTTTGTATGCTACAGTTTGTACATGGAAATAAAATGTTGGAATGGGAGTTAAACAAAACACATTAACAGTCGCCAATCAAATTACATTTTTTACCCATTTTTTTATTGTTTCATATGTTTGATGACATCACTGTCTCACCGTACATCACTGCTTGAAAGATACCGGCGATCTCCTGCTGCTCACCAAAGAGAAACATTTTTAGCTAGTGGGTTAAAGCAACTTTACTATAAAGCACTTCGTGATTTATCAGTGATTTATTCCGAATATTTAAAATTGAACAGATATTTTGCTTGGTGAGTTAAATTGGTGAGTTAAATGCAATTTTGAACATTCCATAAGATGAATCCCGTTTTCTTTGGATTCAATATATTTGACTTGCCGTCAGTATATATAATTGTTGTATTTCTGTGCATTTTAAAATGATCTGTAACAGAAGTAAAACGTTTTCATGCAAACCTTTCTTTTTTGATACTGATTTTTTAAACTGAATAGACATACCTTTCTTCACCACAGAAGTATTCTGGGAAAAAATGGCTGCAAAGATAATATTGGCATCGATGTGGTGATTGAGGATGGATGGATGGTCCGCATGTTCTATATGATAACAGCTAATCACTCAGCAGATGTTTTTGTTTAGCTTTATTCTATCTAATCTAGCACAGATGCAACACACACTCCTCATCCAACACGGCTATGGAAATTCTAAATCATGAGGAGACTAAAAATATAGTAACCATTACACAATGGTAAGAAAAAAAAACTGTTGTTTCGTTTCTAATCCAGGTCTGCCAATATGAATATTTTAAAGGATTTCACTGAGGCTTAGGACAGCAAACGATAATCCGCTTTAAATCAGTAACAGCATATTGGCTCAGGCTTATACCTTATACCACCCAAGACCGAGTCAAGGAGCAATAGGCACAGAGAAAATAATAAGCAGTCTGGATGTGTCATGCAATGCCTCCAAGATTGCAAATTGTGGTCTGTATTGCATAATTATGGGGATGACTTCATGTCACACCCGAGTCTTCATATCTTCATATTCCCGGTTGCAAATATCAGGATTTCTTTAATGAACATGGAAACTTCAAGGGCATCTTATTTGCATGTCCTGCAAGGCTGGGGTGTTAAAAGCTGTGCTGAAGAGTATCCATTCCCCGAGGATCCGAGAATGAGTCATTGAGGCCTAAGAGTTTTGTCCCGAGTGCTCTTGCTGAGCATGGAGAATGGCAGGGTCGAGTCGTCTTGTAACTGGAATGTGATTTCCACCCTCAGCAAGAGAGTGGATCCCTGCGACCCAGGGCAACAACACTACAGCAGGGGGACATTTATTAGACGTACGGCTCAATAGACTTTGTCATGTTGCATTTGTGGTGCTGATGTCATAGGGAAACAAGGGACGGACACCCAAATTCAAGAATAGATTGCAAGTGTATGCCCGTAGCTTAATGTTTTACCATTTCGTTAACATAAAAAAAAACATACATGATATGATTTATATTGATTTGAAAGCAGTCAATCATTTTGTGAAAATAAAGTATTCTACACTGAGTTAAAATATTCTTAAACAAAAACAATAATGATCAGATTAGCACAGGTTTCTGGTTTTGTCCACCTAAAATTTGGTTTAATCTTCTCAAGGAACGCTTTGGTGTTTTTAGGCCTTCAATTACTCCTAATGCCTCTCCAATTTTCCAGAGTAAATGACAGCATGTGTTACACAACTGCATCCAATGATTTGTATTGCACTTGGTGATGTACGGCTTGATTGCAGCAAATTCTTACATTCAAACACATTATTCAAAGCTACCTTCACGCAATTCTCACAATACACCATTGTCATTTTATAGATGTGTCCGTTTCATTCCTAACTGCTGCTTTTTGATTTAATACTCTTGTAAAAAAAAAACTGAGTTCCATCTCAAAGCTTCAGGAGTGCCAGTGAAGACACAGAGACCAGTACGCTCAGGTGTGTGGTGAAAAGATCCAAATTTGACCATTCAGATGGAAGATGAGCTAAAAAAAACTCTCTCCATTTTTACAGAAGTTTTGGGATTGCAAGTGAAGACACAGAGACCAGAATGCTCAGGTTTCAAGAATTGCAATTGTTTTTTTGTTTTTTGTTTTACAAAATGACCCAGAATATATAGAAAAATTGCAGGGTTGGTTTGCAGGACCAATAGCTAATAGCTAAACAGTCAGGTTCATAGAGGGTCATTTAATTTTTTTTTATACTGTTGTGAAAAAATCTGTGTTCTATCTCAAGCTTCAGGATTGCAAGTGAAGACACAGGACCAGCACACTCAGGTTTCAGAAGTGCATTTATTTTTTTGTTTCAACAAAATTCCCCAGCAGATATTGAATTATCTCAAGATTGGTTTGATGAAAATGACCAATTTTTGACTATTCAGAAGGAAGATGAGCTAAACTCATGTAATCTGTCACATTCACAGATGACCATTGCAATTATTTTTGTTTGTATGTTTTAATACTGTTGTGAAAAAAATAAGCTTTGGGATTGCAAGTGAAGACGCAGAGACCAGAACGCTCAGGTTTAAGAATTGTAATTGTTTTTTTTTTTTTTTTTTTTTTTTTTTACAAAATGCCATAGCAGTTATAGAAAAATCTCAGGGTTGATCTGATGAAAAGGTGCATATTTGTCCATTCAGAAGGAAAATGAGCACTGTTATGTAAAAAAATAAATAAATAAAAATCTGTGCTCCGTCTTTTTTTGAAGCTTCAGGGTGAAGACTAGCTACAAGTGAAGACAAAGAGACCAGCACACTCAGGTTTCAGGATTGCATTATTATGATTTTTTTTTTAATTTTTAACAAAATGCCACAGATATTGAAAAGGTTGATTTGATGGAAAATGCCCATTGGCCAATCATAGCTAAGATGAGTCAAATTCTTGTCAAAACATTATTATCTTCTGGTGATGATAATTTCTAGTTAGCCACAGTTAGCTGTGGATTATTTATAACATTTATGACTTAACTAGTTTAACCTAGATGCCTGATGGGAAAGAAGTAGATTTTAGTGATAAAAATCTAAATATCAAACAATTCCAATCTAAATATCAAAACAATTGTTACTGCATAAAATGAGGTTCACAATTGTACAACATCCAAACGAATGCATTAAAATAGAGACATTGCTGATATGTTATCATTGTAGAAGATCAAAACACAGAACGCCTTCTGATTCAAATGTGCTAGATTTCAATGTAACATTAGCCTCCATTACCGCTCTACTCTCTAAACCCGATAAAGATGCTCAAAGGTGATGAAAGCTATGAAAGAAACAGTTGATTATATTAAAAATTAAACGATATTTTCAAGTGAGGCATCAAGCTAATCTAATCTTGTTTATATTCTGAAATGGCATCTCATGTGGGCTGAGGAAATTACTATTTGAACTGTTGGAGACAATCAAATCAATCATGTGTCAAAGCGCAAGCTGTTTTGTGGGAAACAGAAGCAGTTTTCCCAGGTTTCTTTGTATTCAGGCAGGTCCTCTTCAACTGTCCATTCTTAATACTGCGCAGAGCTACGGATTAATCATCCCCCCTCACAAGCCCAGATGGACCGAGGACTGCTCATAAATCCCCAAGTGTTTCTTCTCTAATCAGCGCAATTCATAGCCCCAACATGATCTCATCTATAATATTTAAGAAGTCAAAATATTGTCTGTGGTGAACTGTAAGAATTCACTGATTAAAATCGCTTTTAAAATCTGGTGTCGTTCCTCTAATCTTGCTGCTTTACTCTTTGCCAGTGGATTACAGAGTGACAATTTCAAGAGGATGCAATGATGTAATGCTGTGCTTAAGCTTCTGCTCCTATTTAAACCCAAATTGTGCTTTGACTTCATCACAAGCGCTGCTTCACAGTTGATAAACATTTCGCAAAGTTGATACATTCTCTAAATGCAAATAAGAAATTTTGGTTGTGTCCCTTCAGGAAAATCACTTTTCACACTTGTACGGTTCCGGCTGTCTGAAGACTACCCTTAAGCGCTTGGCATTTTCAAAGCTTTAGAGACTGTTCATTCGTTTAATCCAAATGGTATGTTTAAATCCATCTTGAAATAAACCAAGCAAATTTGAGAAAGACGTACCCAGAGTAGCTTGTTTAAAGGCTTTTCAGGTGTTCCTGTTTCACAAAGCCAATGGACATAATCCTCTTTTTTTTTGAAGTACCTCAAAATCTGCTTTTTCCTACTGTTAAAAAAGGCAAGGCTGATGACCCACTGAGTCTTTGTCTTCAGAGACGAGAACAAAATGCCAGGATTAGTCAAAAACACTGCGCATTAATAATAAAATGACTGTCACATTGTACAAAGATGATTGTTCCACTGTGGAGGGCTCTGGAAATGGCAGGAATTTGTAGCTTACTGCTTTTATTTTTCACAGAGGAAATCCCACAGAGAGCAAAAATAACTTCAGTCTACGGTAATTAACTTTGGTGCAACCTTTGGATATAGAGTGCACTCGACCCTGCAATTCTTTTGCCACAGCACTTCAACCACTGCCTCTGACCAGACCTTCAGCAGTAATCCCTTTCTCCGAACCAAACACACTACTCTGTGCAGTTTCTAACAGAATATATATCTCTTAAACACAAAGATTAGTACGAATAGGATTTTTCAATTTGTGAAAGGGTAAAAATGTTGTTTATCGGCCTTTTTATCAAGTCAAATATTTTCTAAAGCTTTTTTATGCAGATGTTTCAATGTAACTTCATGAAAAGAGAGCCCTTGTGTAGATTTAAAAATATTTTAGTCCTGATAGGGTTGTGTTTTAAAGAGCAGATTTCAATTATTTATTGCTCTAATAATTGTTACGTCTTATAGGTCGGAATTTTGAGGTAATCGATTAACATGGGGCAAGTTTTTAGATGCATGGGATGAAAACCTGAGCCCCCGGAGATGGCAAACCAAAGATGACATGGGGAGATACATGAAGTCCACCCAGAGATTCTGCCTATGGGAAAGTCCAATGTGGAAGTTGCTCGACAGGGGAAGTCAAGCTGTTAGACTTCAGGGCGAATCCCTGCATCTGAAGATATCCTGTTAAGTTCTGGAGATCTTTTGGAAAGCTGGTCATCTGACACTATTTAGAAACAGAACAAAAAGAGAAATTCTGTAGTGCCGACGGATATTCACAACATTATATTCACAATTATGATGTTAATCAGAAGCTTGTTCATGAATTGTATTTTTAATCTTGACGGGCGTCGAGAGTGTATTTGATCTCCAGAAAATTTCAGAGACTTTGGGGACAAATATGGTAATCTTAGGAACAAAAACTGAACATTGTGATCAAAGAGAGTAATTTTGATTATTATGGAAGCTGGAGCTAGAGCATTTAGGTATCACAACACCTCTGTAACTGAGCAGGGGGCTTGAAGTTTTGACAAACCCAAGGAAAAAGGGCATGGTAAGTTATTGAGACAGCAGGGCACAAGGTTTGTAAACACTGCATGATTCAATGACAGAGTGTTTTAAGAGCTGTGTAAAAAGTAAGGATTCCATCTTGACTTTGTTCATTATGGTGATAATACAGACAGACTCTAAGTTTAAGTCTATTCATAGCTTTATGTACAGGTGTATTCATTACATTAAATAATATTAGACAAATTTTAAAGTGCAATAAACACAAACACTCTCAACACCCCAGGCACTCGCATCTCTACAAAAAATAGATGCCAGAAATGATTCCCTGTTTAGATATTGGAGCACCGTCTTGCTGTATATCCCTGATAAAAACAATAATTTTATCCTTTATTGGTCAGTGGTTCGATAGTTCAAAGTTGTTTATTATGTATACCATTAGAACAAGGTGACGTCAGATCATCTCGTAGGAAACAATGGTGTGTACTCTGCTATGTTAGTTTCCTTTCAAAACAGGAAGTGCCTAAATGACCCTAAAATCTGGGAACATTTTATTGTTGAAAATAAAGTAAATAGTTCAGGTTACAGTCTTCAGTAGACAGAGACCAATGCATACATGTTAAGATCTCAAAAAATCTTTAAATGCTAGCAGTAACATTTTGAAACAATTGACTATTTTTTAAGAAGCCAGTGCCGAAATGACAGGATTGGTGTGATATGATAGTACCTTCTTGTTCTGTTCAGTTTGAACTCACTGTAGTTTATTTGTAGATGAAGCTGAAGAGCCTGCTAATGAAGTGCCCCAATACCACTCTACAACTCAATCTTTTGCTATACAAAACCAAAGTGCAGTAATTAAATAATTTTAATTGAGTTTAGACTGATAATGGGCTTCGTAATGCACGTTTTCCCCCAAACAGAATACCAAAACAGGGAAATGTCCACCTCTGTTTTGTAACAAATGCCCAAATATAGCCTCATTTTAAAGAAGGCACGATGTTAAAGTAAAATCCAAACTTTGAAGCCATTTTTATCAGGTTAAGCGTAGTTGATGCTCTTTGCTCATTAACATGTTTAATATAATAACGAATTGATTAGCGTGCAGTTTAAGTGACAAATATCCTCCAAAAAAGACAAACATTAAGTATTGTTTGCTACAAGGACATCTTGCAAAGTTCCTTTTGTCACTTTGAGTGTTATTACAGAGGCAGATCAATTTAAAATATGCATATCTGTATGTTTCACATATTAAATGAGATTTTATAAATGATCATTTCACCTTTTCAAAGGGAACTGCGTCTGTATATTAATGTGAGAAAAGCACATTCTCATTACAGATTCACCCTGTGAATTGATATCTGTGTTTGGTTTAGAAACGAATCCCCAAGACATCATTAAATTAAAAAGCAGCACCTCTTCTGACCACCAAGCTCAACTTATGCAGCTCTACCCTGAAATTAAAGTCATTTTTAATGCCATGTTACAGACTAATTTTACTTTATGGTTGGATTCTGTTTGAAGGATTTCTTCTTTGATTGGTACCTCATTAGCAGGCCCAAGGAAGTTGAGGGTAGAGAACTCCACACAAATCTCTGAAGGTAAAAAAATATTGACATTCTCAAAGTTCAGCACAACCATGTTTGTTTAAGATATTCTCCGACTAATTTGACGGGACTTCATCAAGGAAAGAGCAGACACTCTCAGCTATTTAACAGATCTTTTACATCCCATAGATTTTCCAGCTAAATCAGCACAGAAAATATGAAAGAAACACGGCTTCTGTGTGGCTCGCTCATTAGTGAGAGCGCGATCAGCAATGCTGAGCCAGCCGTCTTACAAATGAACACTAGTTTAGGAGCGGTTACCACACTGCAGACAATCACTCTCATCTGCCTCTCTGTTGAAAATCCTTTGGGGTCTGAAGGATGCCGAGAGAGGGGTTTGTGAGATGTTGGGCTTTCACTTCATGTAAAAGATGACAGAAAACTGCCAAAGATCGAAAAAAAAGACACATGTTCCTATAAAAAATGTAATACTTAAGAGGTTAGATTTCTTCCGCCCACTCTGTAACCTCCGTTGAAATGTTTCTTTGGCTGTGGTTAATCGTGTAAATGGAAAACTTACATTTCAAATTCCGGAGGATACTGAAAGTTTACTGGAAACAGAATGTTTTATGAATGGTTTACACTAAGGTTATTTATATTTACTTTGATGTTCAAAAGTATGGGATCAGTGAGATTTATCTAAAAATTCTGAGTTTTACCAAACAAGAATGAGTTCTTTACAAACAAAAGGATATTTCAGTTCAAACAACACAGCAGTCAACAACATAGCACCAAAACTCAATTACATAAATTACCATTAAATATTTTTAGTGGGGGTACAATGGCACATTGGGTAGCACTGCAGCCCTTCCAGTTAGAAGGTTGCTGGTTCGAGGAAAGCAAGTGGCCTCCCTGAATTCTTCCCCTACCGGCTGAGACCAAAAATACACATCAGGTTACTGAATTCTTTAACCATCTTGTGACCCTAAAATCCACAAACACCTTTTTTTCCTTAATTGAAAACCTCCAGAAAATATATATTTTTTTTGTTAAAAGGTCAGGAAATCTACGCCTTTGTTGACTACTTAACAACACTTTAAATTACAGCCAACTCCCTTGACCCTCCTTCCCTTTAGGTTTCTCATTTCAAGTACCGGTAGATTGTTTTCAATTGATGGTGTAATGAAAACCGGAAATGCTGATTTTATGTCTTGATCATGAATGGCAGTTTATCTGGTGGGTCCTGGAACCGTTTTGATGACATTAGCAGCACTAAGTCTACCCTGTCATTCAAGTGGGGAGGAGAACCGTAATAATTCTCTATTTTTGCAACGTAATTTATCTGCTGATGTTTGAGAGACAACAGGAGGTTCAACACTAGGAGTTTTATTCTCATCTGAGGACCATGCCAATGGCAAAAACCTTTGACATAATCTCACTGACAGAAAACATTTGTTTAGAGGCCATCGTCAATAGAGAGTTTGATCTTGGACCAATTTGTTGGGCTGCTTTTGGTTAGATTTATGGTTTGGTTGTTTGTCGACTGCCCAAAATAAAGTAAATGTGAAAAGGCCATAAGTTCCCCAAAGTTGTAACTTGGCACACGTGGACAAGGACCAAAGGCTCTGTGATTGGTCAGTTTATCACTATAGTTATTTCTTTATTACTTTATTTTCCATACTTGGAATTGTTTTTTTGTATTAAAAACATTCAATTAAGTATAAACGGGAACATCAGCCATTCATTACTGATACATTGTTAAAATGTGTTTCACATATACATGTAAAGATACTGTCCTTACATTCCTTGCTTTTCTAGAGGTGTTTCCTTAACCAGAACTTTACTTTTTCTTACCAGGAAGAGAGAGACAGGCTGATTAATCTGCTGTTCCTTGGTTTAGGAAAAGCTGGAGATAGATTCTCTTGTGTTCCAACACCTGCACACGTGTAGATATAGAAGCAAAGAGACAGGCTGGGTGAAGAAACTCTGAGTTTGATGTCCACCATTATCAGCTCTGGCGTTCTGATGTCTGTGGACTTTGTTCTGTGACAGGTGATTAGCATTGTTTCACTTATCTTCAGTTGATGACTGAACAATGGCACCCTAAAATGGGGAAGATAGATGAAACAAGGAGTGCACTGCAGGGGGTTGGGAGGGGGGGTCTCCACTATCTGATTGAATCCTGTAGGATGCATTTAACTGCTGTTTGGTTGGTTTAAACAGTAACTTCATGTCCCGACTAAGCACCCCTGAAAAACGAGCACTATTTATCACTGACAGATCTAAAGACTATACCCAACATTCCTCAATGTAAATAAATAGCATGGAAATAGTACCTGTTGTGATAAAATCCCAGTAAAATCGAGGTTTAAACAGGTTTCAAGGTTTAAAAGTGCTTAACATAATGTTTAAAAGCCTTGGTTTTGATTACAATGCTTTATGTTTAGAAAGAATTCTGTCTTGTACAATTTGTTTGATCAATGTTTAAATATGGCATTTACAATCTAACATTTTCTTTTAAATATAGTATTTTTGTTCAATGCTCATAAAAAATAAAATTGTTTATGATGTGATTAATGAGATTGAAGTGACCTGATCTATGAATATTTAAAAGCATTTTCCAACTGTAGTTATGCTTATACATGAAAATCTACAGTATTTTTACTAAAATACTTACAAAAAGGTGGTTTGTCTCATGAAACAATGTCAACCATGTCTCATGTCAACCATAACATCGTTGAGATACATTAAAGTGAGTTTTTTAGGCAGGTGTGGAACAATGCTGCAAACAAAGAACGTTTCAACATCATTTTTTTTTTATTATCACAAAAGGGAATGCAGTGGATGACCAAAAGAGAAATCTAACTCAAATCAACCCCCTCCTTTGTTTTCAAAACAGCAGCATTTCTTCTAGATACGCTTGCACATAGTTTTTGAAGGACCTCAGCTGGTAGGTTCTTCCAAACATCTATGGTAGCTCTCTCACATCCTTCTTTCTCAACCCCAGACACACTCAATGATGTAAAGATCAGGGCTCAGTTCAATGATTTGGCTTCTACTTGGGGTCATTGTCCTGCTGCAGAATAAATTTGGACCGATCACTGGTATCTGCGTGTATTTCTCTGCATTAGGAAACACCAATAATCCTGACCAAATCTCTGGATCCATTTGCAGAAACCTTCACGGAACCTCCACCATGCTTCACTGTTTCCCGCAGACACTTTTTGATGAACTGCTGCCCAGCCCTTTGATGAATAAACTGCTTTCTGCTACAGCTAAATAATAAAAATCATCAGTCCAGAGCACCTACTGCCATTTTTTGCTCATAAATACTTGAGTCACGTAGCCTTGCCCTCAAGACGAAGGTTTGGTTTTATGGCTGGAGCTCTTCCAAGAAGCCCACTTCTGGCAAGCCTTCCCCAGATGGTTTCCGCTGGTTTCTATCATAGACTGTAAATGGTTGACGTGACAAAGCTTACTAGCATTTGGTAAACATGAGGCTACTTGCAAGCTGAACTGGACGCTCCTCCTCGAGTCTGATTTTACAACTTATTTTTAAGTTTTAAACAAGTAAAAACAAGAATTTGATCAGTGGCAGCGGAAATTATCTTACAGCAGTCATTCTGCTCTGTTCAATGAAGCTGTCAGTCATAACTGTCAATCACTTGGCCCCGCCCAGTTTTTTAGAGGGAAAATTGACAGACTTGAGTCTTATAAAGGTAAACTTAAATTTGCACTTTGTTCCCTGTATAGATAACCTTTGAAAATGATTAAAACCATAAAACGGAATTTATGAGGAAATCATTTTAAAGTTAGTTTTTCCCATAGACTTTTATTGGGTAGCCAGCACCATGGGGGTGATGGCTTCACTCTGCCGGCAATGTGGGACACACTCGGTTTCTACCAGTTGTGAGAGCAATGGTGGATATATTCTGTTCAAAGATGATTAAGCTTTATCTACACACCATCTTTCTTTGGTCGACTGCTCCATCTGTACCCCACAATGTTTCTTTGGGCCTTTATACATCATACATGATCATACAACATATCTTTCTGACACACCTGTCTAAAGCATTCCCTTCTATCACAACAGAACATCTATAAAATCCACAGCAGTTTAGAGCAACCATTTTTATTATGATCGTAAACTTGTCCCAAAATACCATTTAGACTGATGTATCAGAAAATCCAGCTATATATTTTGAAGCAGCATTTCAGATTTGTTGCGTTGAGGATTCTGTGAGCTTGATTTGCTGGGTTTGGTAGATCTAAGCAAAGTTCACGGGCCAGTCACCAACAGCATCAGAAATGGAGTCGGCAGTTTCAAGGAACTTCAAAAAGAAGGTTCAGAGAGACGCTTTAATCAAGCACATCTCTCAGAAAGCTGTTTGTTGAGCAGAGAAACTTTACTGGTTCTAATTATACAGCCATTTTTTTTATACAAGACCTACTTAATTTAGAGTTTAAAAATGGTAGAATCTTCACCTTAAAAAGAAAAAGAGCAATTTGACAATTTCTAGAGTATCTATGAGTTTGGTTAAGGCCTCTACACACCAATCCAAATTGAGATTGGCACGAATTTTCGGATGGCTTCTCAGCAGAGTGTTCTTCGTCCGAAGAGGAAATACTTACTCAATGACTATCTATTCAAGCGCATGGTTTTGGAATGTTCTTGCTATCAGTTTCTCATTCAAGTGTACTCATTAAACATATTTAAATGTATGTCATCGTATGTTTGCAATATTTCCATAAGAAATGCATATACATCGGTACCTCGAGATAGGCATGCTTCGAGTTACGAAATGTTCGAGATACGAAAGGCATTGCAGGAAATTTTTTGCTTCGAGATACGAAAAAATTCCAAGATACGAAAAACACCAAGAGTTCTGCTCTATTATCCGCTTGCAAGTCTGACATTGCGCTGCGCTTCCGGGTCCTGGCGCTCCATTCTCCCATTGCAGACAGTGCTAAAAGCGAAAAGTTTTAAGTCAAACGAAACATTCTATATAGATTGCCAATAATGTGCTATAGCAAATGTTATAGTAGTCAAGGAGTGTCGTAAAAGAAATAACGTTTATAACGTGAAAAGTGCTGTTCTGTAGCGCAAGTTAGAGAAACCCAGTGACGCGTTCTCAGAAGGGTCTCTTCATCTGTCTGTGCTTGAGCTTGAAACCGTGTTGGTGTTAGTAATTCGTAAAATATCTTGAGAAAGTTAACGAAATGTTTGAGATACGAACACCACCCTGGAACGGATTAATTTTGTATCTCGAGGTAGCACTTTATAAGTAAATGAAGTTTCATTCATGTGATAAAAACAGCATGTTAATGTATTTATTTTTTTATTAAAATAATTGTATTAAAATAATAAAAAAGCTGGTTTGAATATGTATGAGAAGTGCACTTTGGGAGCAATTTCTCATTATTATTTTTACAATTTTGCAACAAAAAAAAGTGAAATTATTGGTAAAAAGTGACTATCGTCTACAAAAAAAGTGTCAGTGTTTCATAGTCAATTCAAGGTTCACTCTCACAGTGTAATAGTTGCAGGAATCCTATTTAAATCTGGATGGCCATTTTACTGCATTGTCAAAAGCGATCAACATACAGTATATGACGTTGGTGTGTGCCTTGTTAGCAACCTCGCCTCCACCTCAGGTGTAGATACAGAGCAGGTGCCGTAAATAAAAGCACAGAGTCTCTATTTTTGGAATAGATTCTTCAAAGTCTTGTGGATAATATTGTGTTCCAGATCAATTTAGAGAGAAAAATGAACAGCATCACAGAACTGAAGCAAAACAATGCTAGTTCTCTGAGTGACTCCAACCACTCTGCAGCCCAATAATGAAGTGTGAAATTGAACTGTCAGTACTCTGTGATTGTGTGTCTTCTCTTGCCAGAGGGATCACGTTGTGGCTGATAAAGCTGCACACAATACAGGTTCTGACACATGGTCGCAGAGAACATGTCCTCCCAACCTCCGCTTATCTACTCGTCATTTGTGGTGCTGCAGCTACAACAAACAAATTTGCTCTCGAATCAGATGCGGGAGAAAGGCTGAAATGTTGATGAACTTTTGAAGAACTAAATGGTTTGCTGATTGGATGTTTATCATCTCACACAATTCTTCATGCGATTCTTGGATTACAGCCCCGTTCTGTGTCCTACAGTAATTGCTGCCAGTGTTGTGTGGAGAACAGCTGCAGAGCTGTTCTAGCGCATCGCCAGTACCTGCAAGCAAAGCTGGCATATTTATGTACTTACTTAATGAGGTGATCCTTGGGAGCCTTAATTGGAGATGAATTAATCATTTTGTTGCGCAAATAATATGAAAGAGGTGTAATCAGTTTTTTTATCTTTCCATGTTGTTGTTGATGGCTTTCTCTGTGTGAAATTCATATTAAGTTTTCTGTCTGTCTCTCCTTCCATCCGTTAACTCTAAGAAATCCGGGGTATTTTTCAGTGTTTTTTACTACTTTACAATTTGCTCTAATGAATTATGTTTTAAACAGTTTTTTTGTGGCAATGCTTGATATCCTTTTTTTAGTACAACCCCCACAATCTTTCCACAACAAACATAAATTTGAACAAAAACATTAAACTTTTTGAGTATGTAATAAAAAAAAAACTTTGTGTTTTTTTCACTGCAAAAAGTGAGAACAAATAGTTCTATGTTTTATAACAAAATAAAAAGTGTTGTGATAAAATAAAAAAAAAGTAAAAAAACTTCCGAGCACAAATGCAAGCCCTAATCACAGGTATTTTTACCACTAGGTGGCACCGATTCAGGGTCTGTAAAATGAAACTGAAAGACGATTGGAAATTTTCTCACATTTTAATGTGAATTACCTTGCAAATTATGCGTCATCTCTTATGCATTCAATTGCAATACTATCAATAGAATCAACAGTGTTTAAAAACAGATTAAATAAAATGAATTAAAAAAAATCCACAATTCAACTAGAAAAATACATTTAGGGCCGTTTCGCACTGCACACAGGAAATGTGGCTCAAAAGAGGAAGTTGTCTGCACTCGACGTGGTGTTCCAAATGGCGTGCACAAATAAACATTTTTGGTAATGAAGGAATGAGGAAGTCCAATCCCCCCAAGTTTTTGGCCGATGAGTGCTCTCAGTCACAACTTCAAGAACACAGAAAAATACTGAGTTTTTGGGAATTTTCAGTGACCGTCTTTCTTCTTCTCCAATCATCCACACAATGCATTTCTGAAGACGCAAATATGCAAGTGTCTCAGAAATGGATTGGACAAAATGTTCCCAGTCTAAAGAGGCCCTTAGAGTGAGAAGGCCTGTCAGAACAGAAACGTCTCAGGTTGATTTTAAAACTGTGAAGTGATGAATTGTTCTAGACCCAACCCGAAAAAACATATTCCAGAGCATGGGAGCCCAGCAGCTAAAGGCTCTCTCCCTCAATACCGTTCTGGAAGGATGTGGAGGCTACAACCAATGAACAGTTGAGGAGCGAAGAGTTTGGGGTGGTGATCTAATCAGTTTAGTTCTCTAAGGTAAGGGGGAGCAAGATCGTTAAGAGCCTTATAGATCAGGAGAAGCACCTTAAAGTTAATTACCCAGTGAACTTCATGCAGAACAGAGTTGATAAATGCCTTTGGTACAAGTTTGAACATTAATCTCTACTAAAATTTTTGGTCCCGATCTGTCTTGCTGATATGATGATCTCTTTGATTGTTATCAAAATGAAGGTGTATGATTGAGGTTGATTTGGAGTTTAAACACAATTTATGCCAGTGCTATATTGGTGCATCGAGGCGCTTTATTCAGATTTTTTCTCTAACAAAGGGCTTTGGTGGTTAGGGAAATCTGGATTGTAATGCAGGTTCGTTCAGCATGTACTTATCAGCGGGTTCAATCCTTCTCCAATTTGACTGAACCTCCATCGCCCCACCTTCCACCCCTTCTCCATACAGAGGGTTAACCTGGACGTATCCAAGCAAACAGCTTGCCTGTACATCCAGATGACAAACTACTGAAAAAGTAAGTATAACTAAGAAATACTTACAATGAAAAAAATTGAATCCTAATGATGTAAACCTGTTCTATATCAGGTTGATTTCTGATATAGAACAGGAAGTTACATGACAACGGGAAGTTACAAGTTTCCTAAATAAGGCAGCACAACGAGGTCCTGGCCCTTTTTCTCTCCAGAAACTGTGGGAGACACAGACCTGGCAGATGGCTCTCTCTAGGTTTTGCCTTTATCTTCCTCCATTCATCTTTTGTTGTAGCATGTGTTTAGCTGATTGCATCTCTATTGTTTAAGTTAAATAGTCACATTTTTGTTGACTCTTCTTAAACCTTGCTTTCAGAGTCTTCTTACCTAAGTTTGAATTAACATTCAATAACAGTGTACAGTACCCAGAACATTTGTGTAAACCAGTTGCCTCAAAACATTAATTTTAACCAATCTTAACACTTTATACCAATTGGTGTTTTTAATGAGTGTCTACCAAATAAATATGTCAGGCAGTTGGGGTTTCTCTATTTCCCTATTATCCATCACACCTGTGCCTAATCTCTTTGTTTCTCCTCACCCTACCACTTTCCTGTCCTAATTTGCACTTGCCCTGCATATTCCCTTCCCCTGTAAGTCCTATGGTTCATCACTTCAGACCCTCCATGATCACTTCTTTCCTTTTTGAAACTTCTATACTTCTATACGTTATCATTCTGTCTACTTCTACACTGCTACTCACCTCCAGGGTTGTATTGAGGTTTTGAAGAATTATTGAGTTCAGCTTCCCTCTGAATGCATTTAAATAAATTTGTAAATAGTAATTAATCCTGGTTTGCTTTATTCATTCATTTATTTGTTTTCAAACCCGCTTAATCGCAAGATTGGGTGCCTATCTTGCCTATTCTGTGCCGGTGCCTATCCCCAGCACACATTGGGCAAGAGGCGGGGGTACACACTGGATAGGTCGCCAGTCCATCACACATAAGGGGAATTTAGATTCTTCAATTAACCTAACCGCATGTTTTTGGGATTGTGGGAGAAACCACGCAAGCACGAGGAGAACATGCAAAATCCTTCCTGGAAGGTCACTGGCGAGCCTCGAACCGACAACCTTCTAACTGGAAGGCCACAGTGCTATCCACTGTGCCACCATGCCGCCCGTTTGTGTTATTGTGAGTTCTTATTACATTTGAGTGTCTTATTACATCTTTATGTGTATAAAATTTATAAATATCTAAATAAGCAAAAACACATGGAGGTGGGGAAAAACTAAACTATTAGGGACAGCTGCAATCATTGAAGATTTTAAAAAATGGAAAAAACCCTCATGTGAACCTTTCAGCTCATTCTACATTGAATATTTCTAATTGACATATTTAAAATGTGCTTGGCATCTTGTATCACATCCATGACAAGTTATTGTGTCTCTTAGGCAACCAACACTAAGAATGCCCACAAGTAATCTACCACTAGAGCAACTGGTGACAAGCAAAAACAAAGAGGCCGCTGCTGTGAAAGGGGTTTAGAGAGGGACGCGACGCCCCATGCTGCTGTAGACTCTAAACAACAGAGCTGTGTCTAGAGGATTATGCCGTCTGCGCCAGAATTTCTCACCAGAGAAACATGCTGTTATTAGTTGTGAGGTGATAGACAAAAATAGTGAATCAGTATTTTTTTTTATTCAGAGTTGAGGGAAATCACATTTACATTTATGCATTTGGCAGATGCTTTTACCCAAAGCAATTTGCATTGCAATGAAGGAACACATCTGGGGCCTCATACTAATATATGCGTGGATTTCCTACTGAAATATTGCATACATTCAAAGCTGGAAATGTATTTACACACAAAAATGTAAGTTTCTGCGTGTACGCAGGTTCAGCACAGAGATTTTGTTTGTATATTGGGATCAACGTGAAAATGAGCAAACATACAAAAGCAGTACACCTCAATACACTTCCTGCCTACTTTGCATATATTTTAAAATGCAAAAAATAGAGAAATGTGCAAAAAATCAAGCAATAAATTAAACTTTTCAGAAATGGAATTGACAGCTATTGCAGCAGTTTTAGGTGAAGGAAATATATTTTATTTGGAACTTTCCCTTCTGCTCTTAATAATGAACCATCAATGTTAATAAAATAGAAAAAGTGGTGTGATTCTGAAGTGGAAGTTAAATAGGAAAATTTGGTGCAAAATAGACGCAAGTGTCGCTATATTCTTTTTATATTCTAAGGCATTTTTTCAAGCACATTTTTATATTTCTCAAGTTTATGGCAAAGCAGTGATGTCAAATAGTCAATGTGAGGAAAGGTAGTATTTTTTTTTCTTTCTGGAAATAGTTCCAAAGAGCCTTTATGGTTATTTGCATACCTTCAGATAGCAACTGTTGCTATTTTTGAGGGTTAAATTGAGAAAAGTGATACATAGTAGTAATATATGGAGGATGACGTTAATACACAAACTTAAATGAAGGTACTGGCACACTATTTCAGATTTTTCTGGCCTAATTTAAGCCATAATCCATTACCAAGGACATATCAATTTTTTCGAAGATGAAACCCTGACCTACTTTGAGAGAATGGTGTGTGTGTGTGTGTGTGTGTGTGTGTGTGTGGGTGTGCATGTGTGTTTGCGAGACAGAGAGAGGGGGAGAGAGGACACCTCATATCTGGAGACAGAGAAAGTGAGCGAGAGAGAATTATCACACTTCCTTCTGTAGGCTCATGCTCTCACCTGTCTCATCCCATTGCTGCAGTCATGCACATTCTGTTACTTCACTCTCATCCAACCGCTCAGAGCTCCAAGTAAGGTCCAACAGAGCTCACCCAAGAAAACGCCATATACAGCAAGTCAATTTCTCCAACTCAAACGTGGTGGCGCCAGCTAACACATTTTTAAAGAGGCATATTATCAGAGCAGATCAATGCTGCTTGAGTGTGACAGACAAGGTGGTGTTGAGAATCCTCTGTCTAGCAGAAGCATTACAGTTAGAACCCCAGCATCTTCCGAGCATGTCAGCTGTCTCCTGTTGTAATAGTGTTTGCAAATACACAGGTTCGGCTCTTGGGTCTCAGTGAGGCACCGGGATGAAATGAATTCTGCCTCTCACTCAGCCTTTAAATTGACTGTGACATTTAAAACGCTGTGTGAGACAAGATGTTTGCATTAATAAGTTGTGCAAGCTCCTGATTGGGGCGTCCCTTTGGAATGCAAGTCATTTTCCTTCCTTTTATGCTAGAGGGAATGTAAGAAGGCTCTGTGGTTTATTGACAGATGATTTTTGATGCTTTAGCATTATTTAGAATTGTATTTTTTCTCTATATATTAGTAGTACAAGTGGATAGTAGATTATCTGTGAACGTGAAACGGCCCTAACAATATTTATAGAAATGTATACATTTATAGATTTTGTGTATATATTCTTTTTTTCAGCATGCAATAGAGAGTTTGCTTCCAAAGTGCTCAATATTCTTACATTTTAGATTTAAAAAGCTGTTTTCCCCAAAACACCAGAAATCTACAATTTGTGTCATAAAACCCACAGGATAAATATATAAATATATACACTGAATTCTTTTTTTTTAATGAAATGCTACAAAACCAAACCCTGAAATGCATTAATTGCATCAATATAAAGTATATTGTTTTTGTAAAATAACAAAAGTAAAACAATAAAAAATAGGTAATATTTATATATTCTAGTGGCCGGTTTAGCAACGAATCCATCTGTTGATACACAACGCATGCGTGGAATGCAATATGGACTCGGGAAATGGTGCTGCTTTCCAGAGAAGATTCGTATTAATGAGGCTCTATATATGTATTTGCGAATCTGAGTTAATATTGACTTTAAATAATACCAAAGAAAATCATAAAGATTTTATTTTTGTGACCTTTGATTATATTTCTACCGCAACTATTTACTACTCTATCTGTGTTTGTCCACCTGTTTTATGTGAATTTGCTTCTATTTTATTTTCAGCATTTAATCTTTGGAAAATGTGAATGCAATCAACTGTTGAAATTTAAAAAAACCTGACTCATAAACCACCATGTTGTAATTTATTATGTAAAGCTACATCAGTTTTCAACCATAAAAACAATTATACCGGACAACATCTTTCTTAAAAGGGCTGCTATATTCGTATTGTGGTGTATTCCAAATTCCACTGAATTTATTCATTTACGCGCAGAATCAAGATTTGTAAATATTATGAATGGACCAAAGTGCTGCACAGAAAGTAGCTTTAGAGACCAGAAAACAACTTGAAAAAAGCTATTCTCTTTGGAGAGCGGTAGGAGAACACTGGTGACCTTTTTTAATTCCTCATATTTTTACCGTTTTCCAATTGTGGCTGTTTTGAATGGATGTTCCCTAAAGATGATACAAGCCTATTATTGATTTTATATTCCTAAAACAGGCAAATCACTGCCATGGATGTGATATGTGGATTGTTTTTTACATTCTGCTATAAACAAGAACTGATGCATGTTGCACTTTGGGAACCAAACTCTTCGATCACACCTTTTGGTTTCAATGTTCTTGTTCAATTATTCGAACCAATATTGGGGCAGAATATATTTATGACACCTTACAAATGAATTTTTTTTTAAATTGCAATAAATGTTTAGATACTAACCATATGAATTAGGTGCAATATAATCTACTAGAATTAAACTTGAGCCAAGTTTAACAAATGGTTCTGAACATTTTAACAAACTTGAAGGCTTCTAAATCCTTTTCTTTGCTCTATGATCTCATTTGAAACTGTTGTGCCATTCAGCTGGTGTATCTCAAGCACCGCTTCAGAGGAAATCTCATTTTGCTCAAGTATGCTGTCTGAAGTACATGTAAAACGAGAGAAATAGCGGAAAACATGACAAAAACTAGAACACTTCACTCTTTTTGGAGAAACAACGTGCATCACTTAAATGCTTTGAATCGTGGAAACTATTTGAGTCAGCTAAATAAAACTACTTGTTCTGAGCAAACTAGAGTGATTAATAAACCATAAATATTTTTATTCAATCAAACATATACATTGCAAGTGGTTTTATTCATTCATTCTCATTTCCGCTTATTCCCTTTCGGGGTCACGGGGGTCTGCCGGTGCCTATGGGCTTGCCTATGGGCGAGAGGCGGGGGTACTCCTAAGCTGAGATAGAGACATGTCAATTTGGTCGCTATGGTAAACAGCCTGGTTGCTATGGAGGGATCAGTGACATAATATTATGTTACCTTTGCCAATTTAAGTTATATAAACCAACCCCAATGTTTCTATCATTTACCAGTGCTGAGATTGAGTTAAGAAAAAAATTGTTGCTAGGGAATACAGTTTGGTTGCTACGGTTCTGCCAGTATAAAATGCCCTTACAAGTCAATGGTAAATATTTCAATTACACCTTCTAAAGCCTAGGGTTCAAATACTTTTGCACAGTGCTTGTTATGTCCAATCTATAAAAAAACTATCCAAAGATATCTCACTTAAATCCATATTCTCACTAAAATTCCAATTTTTTAAAAGGTTACTATGAATATTTCCATTTTCTATTGATTACAAAACTCCTATTGATTTTCTATCTCCTGCCACCATGCTTCTTTAACTCTTGAGATGTGGTGTGGTGAGTGCCAAATGCATATTTTAACATGTAAAACAAGGTTTTGGCCTTAGCTTTAATCAGTTTTACTTGTAACCCGTCATGTTTTTGAACATTTGGACAATTTGTCATCAGTCTGTAGCTACATGCACGTTTAGATTTCAACTGAACATGTGCACACAGCATTGTTTGTGCACCATACAAATTTAAAGAGCGTTTAGGGAAAGGTTTGCGTCATATATTTATTTTTTTTGTCTCTGTCCTGGTTTGGATGCCATCTCTCCACAGGAAACATCTGGCATGTGATGCTAGATTTATCGTGGGAACAATAATTAAATTCATCACAGATGAACCCTTCAGTGCAGCGAGATACAGGAAACACAGAAAACAAACCATTGGATAACACAGCAGAAACTTTTTCAACGCTGATATAAAAAGCTAAATAGTCTCGTAGTTTATTGTGTATGTTTGCAATTGGCTATTTTAATGCATCATCTCTCTTTGCTTTAACACACAAACACACACTGCCATCCACCCACACACACCCAGGCACACAATTTCTCTGAGAGGCAATTGTTTGAAAGACCTTGATTCTTTTTATTAGCTTGGTAGCACACTTTGGCTTCAGATGATGCCAGGCTTTTACTTCCAATTGAGGGGGTTGTGGGGTGTACAACAAAAGCCTATGCCAGAAAGAAAGAGGGTTGAAAAAAAGTGTCCAAATGACCATGAAATGCAGGCCAAATGAAATGCCGAGTGAACAACTAGGACCCTCTGAGAGTAGCCTTCAGTTTCTAAGCGTGAGTTGTAGGTTATACCTCATATCTTCTGGAGGTTATCATTTTGGCTAGGCTTTTTAAACCATGGTGAAGCATTTTAAAGCAGTGGAGTGGCTGGCCGAGCATATGACCATGAGACATGTGCCTTTCACAGTTTGTGACTTCAGAAACCTCTGACTAGTGTGAGTCATGGGCCTGTGGGCATGTGTGAACTCTACACAGAATTAAATCACTTCCAAACGATAGTGCCTTTACTGGTCATATTTCTTTTCTGGTTTTACTCCTGCATGCACTTCGTTTCTGGCATGCATGAGGACTGTGTTAATATGTGCAGCTATGCTTTATGTGGTAATTAGCTTGACTGAAGAGTATGTATTCACTCATTAAATCACTGCTGACACCCATTACATTTTTCATAACATACATTACGGAATCAAGAATGTTGAGAAGTTGTTGCATCTGCAGCCAGATCGCATACATTTAAATAGATAATGATCAATGGCTTAAATGACTTTATAGACTACCGTCCTTTGTTTCAACCTGCCATAACAACTTGATTTAATTTTTAGAGTCAAATCAGCGGCACTTGGATAATTCCAACAGCAGATCTCTTCTGAGAAGGACTGTGAGTGAGAGCAGAGTTGCCCAGTTAGAGCGAACAGTGAGCCCGCCCCCAGCATCTCCAAAAACCTTATTGGCCCAGCTGAAAACAAATTCCTGCATCTAAACAATATATTGTCCAAAAGGATGTGTATCACTCCAAAAGCGGTAACCTTTGTTATGGTGTGTGTATGGCTGAGTGGGTCGGTAGGTATATAGGTAGTTATGTTGGTGAGTAGGTAGGTTGGTAGTAAGGTTTGTGGGTAGGGAGTCAGGTATGTTTGGGGGTATGGATGGATGGGGGGGTGGGTGAATTGGTGGGTATTTTGGTAGGTGGGTAGGTGGATGATTGCATCGATGGGTCAGTGGGTGAGTAGGTTGATAGCTAGGTTGGTGGATAGGTAGGTAGACGGGTATGTGGGTGGGTGAGGTGATGGTTAGATGGGTGAGTGGGCGGGGATGTTGATTGATGGTGGGATGGAGGGATCTATGGCTGGATGAGTTAGTGGGAAGGTAGCTAGGTTGGTAGTTAGGACATAGTGGCCTAATAAAACTCCCTCTTCTGCTTTTGGAGACATTTAGAGGGTTTTTAATTCTACAAGATTCAAGAGAGTTTTCTGTTGTAGTTTTAGGAGCTTTTGGTGGAATTGTTGACCCTTCTCCAGCTCAGACACGTCTTTTCTAAAATTCAACCCTAGGGTATTTTGGTATATATTATTATACCCTAGGTCAGGGTCAGGTTTTCATACACTCCAAACTCACTCGTCCATGTCTTTATGTACAGTGATGTTGGACCAGGAAGGTGTCAGATCATGTTTTCTGAGTGGTCTGTAGAGTCACAATCACTTTAATCGTCATTATAAAAGCATTAACTTTAGACTGAGGATTAAAAGGACTCCTGAGAGAGATACATTCTTTCACAAATCTGTAGTTTGTGGACAAATATGATTTTTAACCCAATTCCTTTCCAAGTGTTGTCATAAATTCCGTCAAAGTTGAATTTTTGTGTCAACTATCCACACAATAGATCTCTAATTGGCCGGTTCGCAGCCATTGGAAATACATATGCAAAGAAAACCAATTAAAACGATGGATCAAGAAGAGGGGGTAAGCAGGAAGATTTCCGGGTGTGATTGGAAACTGGTGGGTTGAGAGCTAACTGTAATTACAGACTCTCAGCAGATGCTAGTCGAGTCTCATTACAGTCTCTGCATGATTCCATTACTGCTGGTGACTAAAGCAGCACCTCCCTAACCCCTGAAAGACCAACTATGTTCATCTTCCCCCTCTCTCATTTCTCTCCTCTACAGTTCAAATTCACTTAGAATACCTTTTCATGATCCTTCTATCCCTTTATTTGCCTTTCACTGTCATTTACCCTGCCTCTGTGAGTGCTTCTGTCTCTGAGACTCCAATTTACTCTAATTCAATTCCATATTGAACAGCTCATTCACTGGGAAATAAGGTCTTTTTCAGCGCTGGAGTTTTATGGACCGCTAGCACTCCAGTTCGTCTTTTTCTCTTTCCTCCACAACAACCTCTGCCATCAGCACCCTTTGCCCATGGGCGAACTTATCACTATGTTGATTCTGTGTCTGTTGAGCTGGGTTCTCCGTGTTCCTCACTAAATCTTACTGTGAGAGGGAGGTTGTTTGCATTCCACATCTGAGCAGGTGTTGTAATGTCTACCATATAAATGAATGAAGGCTCATAAACAGAACGTCAAATTCTTTTCTGAAAAAGCTTGAATGATCAATGAAAACAGCTTTTCATCTCCAACTCCCAAAGCAACCAGTAAAAGGCTGGGAATTGCGCTGTTCTTTTAAAATTGCCATTATACATTTTATAAAGCTATTAATACACAAATGAATCTTTAAAGACCCCTGGATATCATTTGACAAGCACAGTTTTCTTTCCAGCTGACATGTTCCATTGTGAGTGCTTACAAGCTCGGGTCCTGGGATCCACAGGGGTCCGCAAGTATTGTGTGAGAGACTGCCAGCATTGTTTAAAGGAGATACAATAGACTTGTTAAAGCTGTCAAACTTCACTTAAAATTTTAATTAAAGATAGTAATCTCTTTCCCAACTTTCTCAAGTTTGCATTTCCATCAAAATTGACATTGTGAAACTCCAAGATATGCATGCTGGAATTGTGACAGGAACACATGCAAACTTTCTACAGATATAAACACCAATAATTTTAATTATGTAATAATTGCATATTTTTGTTGCTGTTTTGTATAACTTACTCATTTCTATTTATCTAAAAAAATACGTGATTCCAAACTTCGCTCATTCCCAAGGAGACAAAGGATTATGGCATCAGTTTTACTGCAGAAAAATACCCCTAAAACTTTATATGTTCTATGAAATTGGCACCTCAGATGAAAATCATACTTTCCAGGTTTTTAAACTGAAAAATAACCACCCATCCAAGTTTTTTGTTAATTATTTATTTAATTTAATTCACTTTACATTTGAGAACCAATTATAGTATTGTTCTCAGAAATTCTCAGATTTCTGTCTTTGTGACCCTTTGTGAAGAGAGAGGCAGGATCAGCATGAACTCAGCAGGGTATAATAGTTCATAAAAATGAGTGAAGTAACAAAACTAACATTTTTAAACATTTTCATTTACTGAAATAAAAAATAAAAGGAAAATGATAATAAAAATTTATTAATAAATTTTACAATTTAAAGTACATTTCCTTTCAATTAATTTCTTTCATTCATCTTTGTCAGTGTATTTCCACACCTTTTTTAAATTTAAAACAATCAGTCTGTAATTCTATTAATTTTGCAATGAGCCTTTAGATCTTTTTTTTTTCTGTCTGCTACTGCACATGTCTTGCCATTGAGCCAAATGCGGGAAGAAAGCAGTAGAGCCCTATATGGGATTTCCTTGAATACAACAATGAGACAGACAAAATCAAATCTACTGTGCTAGAGACAGGCCACAACACACAAAGAACAGACTCAAAAGGATTCACAGAGCATGAATAGGTTACTCCCCTAGCATAGCAAGACATTTTAACATTTAACACTCTTTCTGTATTAGCAACTTCAAGTGACTCATCATTATTCAAATGACAATATGTACAATGTTTCTATTGACTAGAAACAGCGCACATTAGTGAAATATAAAATGCTTTTACAACTAAACAAATTCCTCCGCTGGAAATATTTGCAGAAAACTACAATCAGTGTTGTAATGAACAATATTGCCAACTATATGTTTCAACAAGCAGACACCTCATATAATTTTAGCATTGATAAATCAACTAGAGACACCTGTAAGTCTAGTCATAAATTTGACCGGTAATAAACTGACAAATTAAAGACATCTCCAGTGTGGTTAGCGATAAGTTTAAATATGCACTAGTCACAGGCCAAGTTTTTGCAATTTTGCGATGGCATTTTTACAGTTTCCTTTACATGCCAATACTCATGACAAATATTATACTTTTCATTAACAGCCTACAGAATCGTATCAACTTATGATATGCTTCACTGTTTTTCAATGGTACAAATCCAAAAATGATATCAAGATATGAGTTAGTGTTAACAAGCCCAAAGAATCAGGATAACTTCAGATTATCCTCAGGCAGAACGGAGAGCATCTGCGAAGTAGGACTAATTTCTAAAGCCCACCAGGGGTCAAGAAGCCTGTGTAAGTCTCTAAAAACAGGGAACAGTATTTCCCAAGGCCTCAGAGTAAAGGGCGCTATTATCATCTCGCCAGCAGCCCATCCTCGACAACAGCAGCTCAGCATGGCGTTCTGCTCTCAGGGCTCAAATCCCACAGGCCGTAGGGTAGCCTGTCTATCAGAAATGCTTCAACACAGCAGGAAAACCACTGCATCGTCTCCAAATGCTTTCTGATATGAGTATTAAATGCACAGGGGATTTAATATGCTTTCCAATGTGCGTACAATGCATTATCCCAG
The DNA here is from genome assembly GCA_007224835.1 of Danionella cerebrum. Lineage (NCBI taxonomy): Eukaryota > Metazoa > Chordata > Actinopteri > Cypriniformes > Danionidae > Danionella > Danionella cerebrum. Next base: position 83,044 of record SRMA01025088.1, read on the forward strand.
GCAAATACACTAGTTTGACAGCGATATAGCACATACAACATCAATCATATGATTGGGTCCAAGTAGAATTTGTTGAATCCTCATAGTTAGATCAGCATCTGGTTCTCATCGTATAAATGGAAACGATAGATCAGTTGCTACATCATCCCTTTTCACAATCTACAATAGCGGCCACAAATCTTGTGATAATGCAACACTATTATTAACTACACAAGTCTGACACTCCTCAACAGCTGTTTTAAATTAAAATAGCTTGTGAATGACCAACCAAAGTTTTTGATATTCTTCGTAATGAATAATGGGATGCTTTTTGCACTTTGCCTAAAATGCAAGATTTATTGCTGCAATAACATGTTTTTCAGAGCACTCTAAAGTCATGAATGCAGGAGGAAAAGCCCCGTACTACAGTATAAAGGATGAATGCGGTGTTATAAAGCCAGGCTTATGTGTTTTATCAGTTTATTGGGATGGAAAAGTGATGTGGGATAATGCAAGAGGCTCAAAAATAAGTGCGATATCATTGCGTAGGGATATCGAGAGGTATCATCTTTTATTTATGATAACAGAGCCTTCGTAGAGCAGCAGACATCAATTCGTTTAAGTTAGAACAAACTGGATTTCATTGGACTCATAACTGCTTGAGTGCATATTATTATGGTTCATCCAAGAGAAAACCGGAGGAATGTGTTTATGATTCCTAAAATCCCATCCGTTAAGATCAAGGATCTTATTCAAAACCAAAGTTGAGGTTGTACCTTGAGATTTCAACAAACTTAAGAGAGTAGAAGCAGACATAGCATACTTTGCTCATTAAAAGAAAAGACAGAAAGGGTTTTTGTCTAGTTAATAGGCATGGTTCATTTGTCTGAACCCAATGAATCACGTTACACGAAGCCAAAGGTTTTACCAGTTCAAACTAAATCTCCATGGTCAAGGACTGCGGGACCCCAGATGGTCCTATGCTTATAAAGCAAATGATAGCACTATTAGCCCTGAGTGGTAGCACATGTCTTCTATTGATTCTTTACATCAATTGGTCAATTACTAGACTTTCCAGGGTCACAAGGTTACATAGGTGTTGGAAACAATTACAGCTAAAATTACCTCGGTTAAACTAAAACAGATGGTTAATTACGCCCGATTGATTGAACTTTACTTCTGCTGGCATCAGGAATTGATCACTTAAAAGTAATTACGAGGACATATTTAATAGAAGATGTTGTAGTTTTGGATTCAGCAGTGGGATAAAGGGTTATTACATTAGAAAGAAGCCTCGAATGTCAACTCTTATCAAATTGATTTCCAGATTTTAGTAAGCTTCCTTGTAGTTATAATCAGTGTATGACATTGTTGACTGGATTGTCTTTGACATTGGATTCTCGGTGCTTTGGGGTTTGTGTGTGCGCATCTGCTAGACACATGTGATTCAGATACATCAAGCTGGTTTCCTGTAATGGTAGGTAATTCAGCAATCCGGTCAGCCCAAGGCCAATTATCTTTGAACCCGAATCCATGTGCTTCTGCACTGCAAAATTGCTTCTGGTGAAAACTGTCTAAATGACCAAGGAAGGGATATGAGTGTCCTCTGCGTTCGAAATCCAGGCCATTGAACTGAACTCTCCGAGATGATGTAAGATTGTTTACAACATTTACCAAATGCGAGTTCTGTTTTTTTAGCCAAGGTTACAGTACCAATTTATGTATACACACAATATTCTTGATTGATAAAAATACAGCTGTTAGGCTATGCTGCACAACATGTAGATGTCCTTTCTGGAGTACTGATTTTAGGCTTAAGCAAAAAAAAAAAAAAAAAAATTCCATTCAAAGAAAAATCGTTTGTTTCGATGTTTTTATAAATGAGAGCATCCTGCAACCGTGGAATTTGCCTGTTTTTGCAACATCTATAACAAATGTGAGCATAATGATAAAAAAGACTTTCCTTAGGAGGAAACATCGGAACATGTTATGGCACTCGTTGAGTGTAAATGTAAAACAATGATCAAACACAATGGGAGCCCATGGGACATCACACATCTGACTGAAAATGTGGCGAAAAAGTTTCACACTGCCATATTAGGATCTGTTTTTCACAAGTAAAATGACCAAAGCTGGCTTTGCGTCTGTGCTAATCCCACATTTTCATAGCAACTTTATACAGGAAATAGGCAAGAAATTCTCGCACCAAAAATTCTCTCCTTTCTCCATATTTTTGTCAAAAGGCTGCCTTTGATTCGCTGCCAACAGAATAATCCGCTCTACATCCATGATTTTGTGTTCTTTGATTTCTTCTTTGTTGTCGTCCTCTTCTTTCCTGCTTCTCTGTGTGGTGCGGAATGCATTTGTTGTACCACAAGGAGCATCGTTGCATCAATATTTCCCCGACCCCAATAGCACCCTGCTGAGAAGCCATTCGAAGATTCGAGCGAATCTCTATTCGGATCAATGTGTAGAGGCCTTAAGGTTGAGTTTCTTTAACTCGCCTACCCCTATCCCTACCCCTCAGTCCATGAAACTGAGGGAAGAAAGTGTATGCCTGAGAGTCGGGACATTACTACTAAAGCAGTATTCCTCAGCCAAACAGATCAGCAAGCGCATCTCTCCTGGTAGTTTGGGAAATGACGACAGGTTCAGGATTCAAACCCACATTGCCCTGCACAACCGTACATAACATGTCTGGTACCCTAGGGAGGCGCTCTGAGCTCCACTCCCTATCTCTAAGGGACCACCCAGTGGAGGATAACTAATTTCAGCAACATAGATTGAATGGATCTTTCTGTACCACGATAGATTGGTACATCGACTGCATTACTGCAGAGACTTCAACAAACCATCTGTCAATCTATCCTTCCAAAACCCCCCTTGTGAAAAAGACCCCAAGATAATTGAACTCATCCACTTGGGGCAGGATTACTTCACCAACTCGGAAACATACAAAATGATCAGTTTAATTATTCTTGTAAAACTAGCAATTTCTTGTCATTTAAATGACTATGTAGACCTTTATATGGACACGTGATAATCATTTTAAAACATTTTGGTAAAATTGGTAAAATTTCTTTGTTTGCGCTTCATCTTCCCCCTTTGTTTTGAAGTGTGCTCCAAGTCCTGCCTAGGAATAGAGGGCTGCACAGCCCTTACCCTTCATTCAAAAGACAATTGGGCATTACAATTCATATCATATTAAGGTATTGAGGGAGTTCTTGGTTTTTGAGTTTTTAATCCAGATATCCTGAGTTTATTTCATTTGGTTGCTAAAACAAGAACAAGACGAAACTGAGTTCAGCTTTGGAAGGTTTTTGGCGGTTGAAACAATTAACAATCTAAAACGTTACATCCCAGAGATGTAAATATTCAAGACTGTAAATATTTGTACTTATATAATTTAACAAATGCTTAAAAAACAAATTTTCCATTTAAACTGTATAATAACTCTACATGATTTATTGTACCTCGATCCAAGTTTTTGTTTTTCCACGGCCATCAATTTCTTTAACCAGAAAAATAGCAGCTTTCATAAATATAACAGGAAAATTATCACATCACTTCACTTTGTTCACCTTTCAGCGGTTGTTGCTTTTTTTTGGCTGCGAGGTCAAGCAACAATTGACGTTTTTTGCAAATTGTTCCTCTACTTGCCACCCCTGAGGGATGCCTTCAGTGTCAAAAAGGGGTGTAGCTGGGAACGATGACGCCAAAGAACAAGGACACAGGGGCTCTGAACATGTCGAGTCCTTGTTTAGATACAATACTAAGGAAATTGAATCATTCACAAGGAACTGGGCCTGATTCAGGGATTAGGGGACTTTTGTCTCATTGGTCAATGGCTTGCTGACTTGGAGGTGGGGAATGTGGAAGATCCTGGTGGGTGGTGGAACTCAAGAATCAGGGGGGTTTGGGGGAGATTAGCTCATCCAAGCTCTGAAGAAAACAGATCTGGAATGTGTACATGACCGTTTTACTCAAAACTGTAAGAATATACAAGCACAGACGCCGAGTTTTCTTTAATCCTCTTCTAAAGCACAGACTCTTGGTTGTTTGCGCCCTCCATCTGTTGCCTGTTTTGGCAGTCAGCAGGCTCAGCATTTTGAACACGTTCACCCAGATGGCATATACAGTAACCTTGAGAGCAGGATTTGAAGAGAATTGAAATATAATCCTGATAAGAATATGTTTCCAGATTATTTAAATCAAAAAGAACAATTCGCCAGTGCCTGGATTAGAGCCCAGGAAATATAAGATGTTAAAGCAGCAATGGGTCAAAACAAGCAAAATAGCTTTAACATGATGTCGTTACAATTGTGAAAATGAGGAGCATACAAAACCCACTGCTGAATCTTATCAAATACATCTTTTTTTTATGTTGGCCTCAGCCCTTGACTTTAATGGGCTCACGATGGTTTTATGGAGACAGTCGGTGAATCAAAAGGGCTAATCTGCTGACCACCTCAGACTTCTGTGAATTTCCATCCTATTGTGCAGCTTAAAATGTTCTTGAAACAGGATCGAGAAGAATCCATCACATGTTATCTTATCTGAGTCCAGATACTGAGTCCACATACCGAACATAAGCTGAAGATAAGCACTGAGAGTGAACTTCTCAAATATGTGTGAAACAAACAACAACAACAGGCAGAATGCAGATTTAAAAAGCAATACTGATGTGAAAAAAGACTGGGATAACAAGCAAAAGTAATGTATGTAAAGTAATTGCTTATTATAAAGTACTGTACAAAAGTTTTAGGCAGAAATAAAAATAAATCATTTATATTTTTTTTCTCTTAATGCAACAGGTGGGAACAAAAGAAAAATTGAAATCGAATCAAAGTTTGCTGACCTTCGAACCAGCATTAGTTCTTATTGCTACACTCAGGGATCAACCAATTATTTCAAACAGGGGTGTTTCCATCCACCGATTTTTATGCACATTTTGGAATACCTCATAAAAACCCTATTTAGAACTGGTAAGATATGCATATGTTTTGAAAATGCACGTACAAATTTTGTGCACAATTGAGTAGGATAAACTTTTTATCCGATAAGAAGAAATGTGCTTAAACTATGATGGGAACACATTTACAGATTAAAATCTAATAGCAATGTAATGGCAATGCTTTTGTTCTGTCGGTACGGGGGCACGAATTGGTGGCATTAATGGACTAAACAATGGAGCGATTTCATCTGAAATGTTGTTTTGGTCATTCTAAAATTAGTCTTCAACAAAGTGGTTCCGGATCATCACCTCCCAGAACTGTTCCCAAAGAGTCGTCTCCAGCCTCCAAAAGCAATATGACATGACTTGTGCATCTTGCATTTCGTCTACGTGTTCTAAAATACAAGTAAGTTGTTTTATATAAAAACATGGCCCCTCCTAAGGTAGCAGCGTCCATTTTTCTTTTGATATTTGGCGCCAGTTTATCAGGAAGTGACTATTTAGTTCTATTTAGTTCTATTTGGTTGTTTTGGAGACAAAGTCAGAGAGGCCAGGTTGAGATGGTTTGGACATGTGCAGAGGAGGGATAGTGGTTATATTGGTAGAAGGATGTTGGAGATGGAGATGCCAGGCAAGAGGTCAAGAGGAAGACCAAAGACAAGATATATGGATGTGCTGAAAGAGGACATGAAGGTAGTTGGTGCAAGAGTAGAGGATACTGAGGACAGAGTTAGGTGGAAAAGGATGATTCGCTGTGGCGACCCCTAAACTGGGAACAGCCGAAAGGAAAAGAAGAAGACTATTTAGTTCTATTTGACTCTTTAGTCGCGAATATTTTATGTAATATTCCATAAATTTGGACAAAATTAAAATTCATAAAGTCCCCCAAAAAACAAAATACATGATCAACACAATGTGAAAATTGTATCTAAAAAAACTGTATCCTCTGCTAAACCTTACATGCAGTTTAATGCTTTGTATAGTGCCAGCCCAGAGCTCTGAATAACACAAGCCATATCACAGGTCTTGTACTTCCATGGACTATCCCTTCTTTCACCACTAGATAGCACTGATGGCACCGATTGAAGTTTGTAACTGAAAGACTATTGCGCATTTTCTTGTAAATTATGTCATAACACTTGTAATGTCCATAACACTTGTAATGTAAAACCTTCACATGTTAACCGACTAAATATGTGTAACAGTGGATGCAAGCAACCAGAGAATAACTGATTTGTTCAAGAATTCCGGAGCAACAATAGTTTAGCCTGTAAACTTTTAAAACACACATTAGTGGTCCCTTGAAATTTCCCCCAAGGTTTACAGAGGACTGAAAAGAATTTGAACTTCCACCAACAAACAATAACCCAACATTTTTCTTTCATCAATAGCAAACTGGGAGGAAAACGAATACAGAGAGGAGCACAGAGCACACTTCCTTTGTTAAAGCGATACACAACTGAACACACAGAATTTCAGCGACTGTGGGGAATTAAGTTTGACAGAGTATGCTGAGTGAGTAACTTGGGATCTGTCGTGCATGTGGACAGATTTAGGAGAACTGGCAGAGGAAGAGAACTTGTTCCCCAAATGTTTAACGAGCTGAAGAAACATTCTCTCTCCACCCCCACTTAGGGGCTCCAGCTCCATCTGATGAACTTCAGCAGAGGGGCTCCCCCAGAGCTTGTAAATCACTCCCAATCCTTCATTGATAAGAGCCCGGGGAGCTGTTTACGAACTCAGACGAACTATACAGCAAAACCCACCTCAACCCTTCTGACTTCCTCCTCCCCTTGACATGTGTATCACTCCCAGTCTAAACAGGAGATTTGAGAAACAAATGCTCTGTCAGAAAGTTATAAGCCAAGTGTGGGAGCACCAACCACCACGATTCTTCTCAGTGGTTCTCGTTATGATCATCAGACTCATTTGTATTTGGACCAGGACAGACTGTTGCTAAGGTTATAGCGATTAACCGCGAGGCAAGGTTCTTGTATTGCAAAGGTTGAACATGTTTGGTGAGCTATCTCTGGCACAGCAGGTCAGAGCTTTGGCCTCTGTTCTGAGCATCTGCTGAAGGATCATGTGCTCTTTGATGTGCTGTCGGTGTGCTCCAGCATAGCCGCACCACCATCTGCTTTTAGCTCCTGAGATACTTTTTTTCCAGTGTCTTGCACATATATCACTTCACTTTCGGTCTCTGAAACTTTCAATGAAGCCATTTATTTCACTTTTTTTCAATGCGTTATGATGTTTTTTCACTTGTCAGGCTCTTCTGGCTTAATGATAGCGGCCAAGTTACTCCCGGTCATGAAAGATGGATCACGCAGAGACTCAATAACCCAGACAAGACGTCTCAGGAGAGGGAGTAATCTATGTAAAGTGCATTTAAGGTACAGAAGTTGTATAATTAATCATAGCCCCATTAGCACACAGACCTTTATGAAAGCCATTTAAATGTGGAGAGACTATTGTGTGGTTTGGAATAAAAAGATGCTTCCCACACTGGCGAGGAACCTGAGAACACAGATCTGTTGAAGATGTCAGATGGCTTGTTCTGTTTTGGAGCAGATGTTCTACAGGTGATGAATGGAAACTATTTAGATACCGATGTAATTGCTGTTGTATCTCTCACAGCATAAAATGTTAATAAAATAAATGTTCTTTGTCTTTGTTACTTACTTCATTTATTTCTTTCATTCTAACCTCCATCCTTTATTCTACTTTTGCTTTTCTCTTCTTTAATGAATCTAACTAACCAATCTACCATCGGCCCTTTCTTTCCTGCTGTATTTCAAAATAAAACTTTTTCCATCTATCCATTCATCCATCCATCCATCCACCCTCCTTTTCATGAATACTGCTTTTGTTTTCCACTTTATGTGATATATGAATATAATGTGATGGACGTCTACCAACCTACATCACTCCTTTCCTTAGTACTGTAATTAAATAAACGCATTCCTTCCTCTCTTCCTCTCCCACTCCCTCCCTTCCTTTCTCTCTCCCTCCCTTCTTTCCTTTCATCACCGTTTTCATATAATGCTTTTGTTTTTCTTTTCTTTAAATTAATCTGATTGACCTACCCACTTACATCACCCATTTGTTTCCAACTTTATTTAAACAAACTAATTCCTTCCTTGCTCCTACCCTCCCCTTTCTTTCATACTGTTTTAACCCATTCCATCCTTCCTTCCTTCCACTCTCCCTCTCTACATCCCTTCCTGCCTATATCTCTCTTCCTACCTATCTTCCTTCCTCCCTTCATACCTATCTTCCTCTCTTTCATCCTTCCTTCCTACCTTCCATCACCCATTCCACATATACTGCTTTTTCCTCTCTTTAAATTAATCTGATTGACCTACCACCATCACCCATTTATTTCCTACTGTATTCAAATAAACTCCTTCCTGTTCCTGCATTTAAATAAATGGCTCCCCCCATCCCTCCCTTCCTTTCTTTCTTCCTTTGTTCCTTCCTCCCTCCAATTCTTCATCACTCCCTTCATTCCTACCTCTCTAGCTCCATCCTTCGCATCGTCCTTCCTTCAATCACACTTTTCTAGAACACTGCTTTTGTTTGTGTTAATTGTTTATTATCCTTAAATGAATCGGATTGAAATCTACTTACCTACCCAAGCCATGACCTATTTATTTCTTACTTTTTAAGTATACTCCTCCCTCCATTCCTTTCTTCTTCTCTTCCTTTTCATATATACTTTTGTTTTTCCTTTCTTTAAATGAATCTGATTGACCAATCTACCAACCACCCTACCTACAGCCATCATCCGTTTATTTTGTACTGTATTTAAATAATCTTCCTTCCCATCCTTCCCTCCCTCCCTCCATTCCTCACTTCAGTGGTCCTTCCTTCTTTATTCTGTTTTTATTGTTACCCTCTGTATTTATCCTTCCTTTTTTCTTTTTTTGAATCTCCCCCTTCAAACTTAGTTTATTTTTGTCCATTGTCTCTTAATGACCTCTCCTTTTCTTCATCTTTTCAAATATTACTTTATTTTTACATACTAAATATATTTCCAAAGATCTGCCAGTCTCTTACAGCAAACTTTGTAAAACACATTCTGTTTCTTTTTCCAATCCATTAATATTCTTCATTTGTGCCAAATCACAATTTCTTCCCCAAACGGACATAAGAGAGTCATTAAACCAGCTCAACAGATGGCCAATGGTCAAACGCTCTTGGCAAAGTCAGATCAGCAGCACACCACTTTATTGTTATTACTATTAGCACACATTAACTGACATATCTGTTCCTTTTAGTAATAGCTCCAGAATGTTTATTAGAGGATCACTCACTAACAACAGACACCAAAATAATTGTAAAATAAGAAGAGGAAGCAGACCACTGCTGAGTCAACACCTAAATGAGTCTGACCTTGAGACAGTCAAGGGGGAGCATTCCTGCCCTACAATTATGAGGGAATTGGGAGATGTTACACCTATCAAACATCCCCCCACCTATCAAATCCTCCCAACATCCAGATTTGACCTTGAAGGTGGTGAAGTGCTGACACCCTCCCCAGCAGTCTTGAGCTATTTCAGAAGATTGCGTGAATTCTGGCAAGGCGAGACTTTCTAGAAAGTGTTCATGGATCTGCAAAGACAAGCAACTACAATGGAATGTATTATTAATTAACAGATGCTATTGTGCATTTGTTTGCATCAAACTATTCCTTTTGATGGTTGTGATCACAGGAATTTTTGCTTTTGTTTTTGCCAATTTCTTCTCATAAATAGCTTCTTTTTTTAGGTAAATATCTAAAGCTAATTGTAATAAGGAAATAAAATACTTAAATATAATTGACATAAGGTACTTAAATAAAATAAATATTTAGAAAAATGTGTAATTAGAGATTGGAGAAGAGTTCTGATCAGTTAAGGGGTCATGGTAATTTTTTTATGGGGAGATTTTGATAAATGGAAAAACTTTTTATTCCATACTCTTCCTCGTGCTGATAAGAGGTGAGAGCTGTGTGGAACAATGAAAGCACTAGAGAGGTTTCTACCAAAAGTATAGATAACAGCTGACTTCACCTCCTCTTCAATAAGGGCATCTCCACATCAATACTTTTCTCTTATCCACAACAGCAGTCTTCCCAGTGTGACTCCAACTTTTACCATGGATCATTTAGAAATAAATACAGTATGATTCTCGTGTGCAGCAGAGTGTGAGTACTGCTGTGAATAAGTCTTTATATTGAAAAAGTGAAAAGAAATATATACATGCAAGTTTAGATTGAAAATAAAGAAGTATACACTAATAACATATTCATGTTTCTTTCTTTTTTAATGTACTTTTATAACTAAAGTTGTAGATGCATTTTCAAATAGCATGTCAAAAAAAGAAATTTTACTTAAAATGTTGGTTTTATTTAAAAAAAGTAATACAATCTAAATCACACACATTTAAACTAAAATTCGAACAATCCTAATTCATATGTTTTTGTTACCAAAACAATACATTCTTTCACCAAGTATGATCATTGACCATTCTATTTAAATAAAATGACCAACGCCGTCACCACATCTTGAAATTACACAATAACAGCTTTCACAAGTCAGTCTAGTGTTAAATCACTTGCTCAGAGCAGAGGATTTAAACAGCTTAAATTACATTTAGTTTGATTCACAATAGTATTCACAATTCTCTTGATTTCACTCCTAAATTTAGCTCTCAATAAGCAAAGCATCGTGGTGCTGCACTTGTATTTGTTGGCTGGATACATTTTATACTGTTAGTTAACATTAATCTGTGTATATTTCAAACTGTTCGATAACATTTGGGTGTATTTCAAACTATTATCTAACATTAACAGCTGGCTATATTTCTAACTAACAGTACTAACTGGGCTAATTTCAACTAATTTATCTAACAGTGCCAACTGTGCATATTTCACATTTCAAACTCTTAGCTAGCAATTCTAGCTGGGTGCATTTCTATTTGTTAGCTAACATTACTGGCTGTGATAATTTCAAACTGTCAACTAACATTGCTAGCTAGGTACATTTCAGACTCTTAGCTAGCAATCCTAGCTGGGTACATCTTTAGCTGTTAGCTAACATTACTAGCTGGGTTCATTTCAAACTGTTATCAAGTTTTACGAGCTGGGTACATTTCTATCTGTTAGTTAACATTACAAGGTGGGCTTATTTAAAACTCTTAGCTAACAATGCTAGGTGGCTACGTTTCAAACTCTTAGCTAGTATTATTAGCTGGGTACATTTGAGCTGTTGTTAGTGAACATTATGGGTTCATTTCTATGAGTTCGCTAACATTACTAGCCGGGTTAATTTCAAACTCTCAGCTAATTTTGCTAGCTGAGTACATTTCAACTCTTTACATTGTTGCACACATTCCAGATTCCTAGCTAGCATTACTAGCTGGGTACATTTTTGGCTGTTATCCAACATTATTAGGTGGTCTAACAGTTGGCTAACCTTACTGGTTGGAATTATTTTAGATTTTGGGCTGTAATAATATCACTGGGTTCATTTTAAAGTGTTAGTACCCTATGTTCCTGGAGCACCTCCCACAAGTTGGATTAGCAATCTATTTTGATTCTGTTTTGATGTGTTTCGTCATTTCTAAAGAATCACACGACTCACAGGTTGCTTAAATTAAATATTTCCAAATTTCAGGCAATCTATTCTTTCTTGAAAATATGTAACAAAAATGCACAATTTAATTATTTTCAGCCCATATACAGGAACAAACTGAATTTAAAATTCTGAATATATGCCACTCGGAACACAACCAGGTTAAGTTTCTGAATATATTGCTTTTTATAGAGTGGGTAAAAATCAAACAGCATCCAGCTTTTAAAGAAGCGCACCATTGTTAAATAACCTCAAAGCTCATGGTATGCCCATCTCCACAGGTTTACTCTTAATTATACTGTTTATTTCTGGAATGCTACTGTTCCATTGAAGTCATACCAAACTTTGATGCCAGTTCACCACTGAAAGTCTTTCAAATCTTTTTTTAATGATACATTTGAATTTTTTTTTTCATCACAAGGTGTACAAACATGGACAGACAAAAGGAAGGATATGAGGCAGAAGTAAAATAGTCTCAAAGCTTAAATCTGGGGAGTTCAAGGATCTGGCACAGGAAGGAAGTATGTGTTGACAGCTCAAAGTAATATTTTTTTATGGTCTGAGCATCAGGGGTGAGTTTGATGCATCTGATGACACCGTGTTAGAAATGGATAAAGGATTGTTGTTTCCTTGTTTTCTTGAAAAAAACAAAAAATGCAAACATTAACTAAATTAAATTGGTTCATGAGACAAGTATAAGCCCCATCCATGTTTCCAGGTCGTGACTGAATTGTAAATCAAATGCAAAATAAATACTCTATGAAATCCAATTATTGCAAAGAACAGTGAGTAGCGCTAGCACTGGAGCATCAGGAGTCTCAATATTCAAAGCCACTCTTCAAAGAGCATAAAACTTTACAGCCTCTTTAATCATATCGCACCGGATGAACGCTGAAATGTGATTGTTCCCCTACAAATCAACAAAAAAAACATGAAAGCATGAACCAAACCCATTAGATAAATAATGTAGCCCAAAAATACCATTGTCACCAGTCACTCAGCAAATGAATAACACCATAGGTGCACATTGCCTTTGACTGGACCCACAACTTTTCAAAAGAGAAAGTTCAAAAGAAATGCTGTTAGGGGCTTGTGTAACATCACAGAGGCCCCAATGGATTTCACTCGTCCGCATCTCTAAACCTTTCAGGGCATCCTCCAGCCAGCATCCCTCCAAAAAAAGCGAGCTAATAATCAGGGGGACTGTAAAGCAGGCAAAAACACATTTGAGTTTGATAGAACGACTGCAGGCATCAACGCATAAACAGAATATAGTTTCTCTGTGTCCCTGTTCCGCCCAATAGGATCATCACCTGGAAGATTACCCTAGCTACGCTGCATTGCATCAAGTCATCCCTTCTTTCTCGTCAATCAGCCACTGGAAAGTTGGCGTCTGGAAGGAAAAAGGCCCCCTGTTGGATCCCAGTGTCTTCAGAGAGAATATTACAATGGCGTCCAACAGGGAAGCTTGTAGAAGCTGAAAATTTCCACAAGCGTTGAACTGTTCCACTGGGAATTAAAGGAAAGCATACCTAATTGGATTTAAGTTTAGGTCTTAATTTTTTAAAAATGAGGGATATTAAAATTACATTAATATGGCCTTGAGCGAATAATTCCAGTGGTCATTTTCAAAGGAACTCAATGTTTTGAACAGTTCTGCAGTGCTTGCACACTTTCCTGCGTTTTCGTATAGAATCATAGCAACACAGTTGTAACCATTATCAGCTCTGTTTTGTTTTATATTGTACTTTGCTTTACAAGCCTCCTCAGTGTCCTTAAGTGTTTAAAGATGCTGTTTAGAGATTAAAAAATGTTTGCTAGGTAACAAACAATGTCCACTCAAAGGGACCTAGTAGGTAGTTAAGGAATGGTCATTAGGATAATCCCATGAGAAGAAAATTTATTAGAGGGATATTTTCATATTGCATTTCACACTGTAGCTCAATTTAAAAGAGTCATGAATGTAGAAACCAAAAACTTAAATCTTTACCACATCCCAGAGAAATTTCTGGAGTGAAAATGCTTTCTTTATTTAAAACAAACAAACAATGTTATTGGAGACAGCTCTATAAAACCCAGAGTGTAGACAAGTTACTCGGATGTGTTCACACGAATCTTTGCATGGCTTCTCAGCACTGTGCTCTTCGTCTCGGTTGAGGAAATATTGATAAAATGAGACTCCCTGCTTGAAGATGGCATTCGCGGTTTGACAGATGCACTCCGCACCACACTGGGAAACAGGAAAAAAAGAAGACGACAACAGAGAAGAAATCAAAGAACACATAGATAAAATCATGGATGTCAAGTGTTTTTTTTTTCTGTTGGTGGCTGATCACAGGAAGCTGTTTGACAAAATGTGGAGAAAAGAGAGGATTTGTGGCGCGCTACTTCCTTACAGTCACTGTAAAAGTGTGGGATGCTTTCATTTGGTTGTTCTCCTTGTAAAATATGTATCCAATATGGCAGTTCAAAACTATTTTTCATTGGCAGCATTCGTTCGGTACGATGCGTGATGTCCCGTTGGCACCCATGGTTTTCAATAAAGGCCCATTGTCGCACAAAACTTCGGACAGAAAGTTCAGGTAGGTGTACAGAGGCCTGTTTTTTGTTGGTCCCAATTTTTTGGTCCAAAACTCAAACTATACATCACAACTAATCACAAAATTTTGAAAGAAATAGGCAGCAACTTATCTTTTTTTTTTTTTTTTAACTAATCATCCATAAAACGTTGCATTTGTTGCACACAGACACATAAGATGCTTTCACATTTTAAACAAGCATATCATCATTCATAGATGTCCAGTTTACACTTGTCACTCAAACTGAGATGAGTAGTTGGATTCTAGGCTAGTGACGCATCGTTGTTTTCATAATGAAGCAATGATGAAACCTGCAGGCAAAGGTTACAGTCAGACTTCTCTCTGGATATTTGACACCAGGTCACCAAACCAGCAAACCCAGAGGGCATGAGGCACAATGCCTCCATATGCTCACAAACACAGAGCTGCCCACAAACACACTCATATTACAAAACCACACAGTAGCCAGGAAACCGACTGAGAATTCAGTGCATCTCATCTCCCAATGCAGATTTATTTTCATAATCATTCCTCTTCTCACCCATTATCATATACACCGCAGCAGCCTTTGTGAAGATGTAAATACTGCTTCACCCATTAATTTTGTAATTTGCCAAATGGTTGTGGTATTCATTAATTTCGAAAATTACACTGCTGTCAAAATCTCTCATTTTTATTCATTGTCCTATCACTATGTGCACTCCAAATACTAAGACCATTAACAAGGTTTAAAACAATGTTATCTGGGGATTTGCGGATGAGAGTTAAACCTCCTAGTATTAAATTGATTCTGAAATGCCAAGAGCATTTGCATTTTATTAAATCTCAACAGAATAATTACAGCTTTGTTAAAGGTAATACCGCTGTGAAGGTGGACAGATTACAAATATTTCATTCATGGGGGATGTGCATCCTTGAAAACAACACGTCTGTGTAATTTTGAAGCCCACAATGAGCTTTAGACTGTCATGGATTCTGTCTTCTTTGTGCATCCAGGAAGGTTTGATTTAGGTCTAAGCGAGTTGTGATGTATAATAGATGGAATATAGGAAAGCCTGCTGGTGCAAAACAAGGTGAATCAAGTCGCTTTCTGCTTGGAACTACTACAGATAATTCAAAGCTGGGTATGGTCGTAATCTAGTCTGTCTTTACTCCCCTCATTTGTACTCTAGAGGCACTGGTGTCCCCCAGGGAGTCAATCAGGGCATCAGAGGCTCATCCTAGTAGCCTTCGATGACACACATTTCGCTGAGAAGAACACGGCTATTAATGTCAGCATGGAGTCACCCTAAAGACTCAGTTTTACTCAGTTGTGTTGCCAAAACGAGAGCTTACAACTTCAAAACACTTCAACGTTGAGCAAAGAGTAATGCATTACCAGCTGCATACACCAAAGTGTAAATATATAGATGTTCATTCATAGAAGGGCGCGTCAGATCTCGTTGTATACGAGTGGCATTTATGAAAGTCTGTATGATACGAACCCTAAAATATTCATTTTATTGAACAATTGTGCTAATCAGCTGAGGTGGAGTCATGCTCAGCAAGTATATGAAACTTACGACAGAAACGTCATGCTTTAAATAATTGAATTAGATATGATGTATAAAAAACATGACACTTTTAACTGTTACCTGAATCTTGTTCATTATGCAACTAAACAAAAAATCCATATTTTGCCTAAATGCTTTATATTGTGGCCTAAGTTTATTTAGAAGCATAAAGTAAAGGGGCCATGAACCGACAAACCAAAAGCTGGTTGCAATAGAGGGGGTCATTGAAATGAATATACATAATAAGTTAGACCAACCCACACATTTTTATCATTTAGCAAAGCTGAGATAGATTCCAGAACATTTGGTTGCTAGGGTAAAGTTTGGTTGCTAGGGAGTTGTCAGTGATGTAATACATTTCACATTGGTTACTATGAGGAACTTAGGAATTTTTCCGTGATGCTTCATCTTGAAGATCTTTTGTTGCCATTTTCTATTTATTTTCAGAGGCCACTATATGTAAATGGTAAATATTTTACTCTTCCTAGAGCCTGGGCTTCAAAAGCTCTTTCAGAGTGGTTGGTATATTATTGCAGAGACTGGTATCCTCCACAAGTTTGGTCTATATCAAGTTTCTGTGAGGTTTATTTTTAAAAAGTTTGATCCCATGTTAAGTCAATTTGATTAAACCAATTCCCCCCGAAACACTGAGTTGACTCCTGAACCCCTGAAGTTGATCCCTTATTTATAGGAAGATAAATGTTTCTACTTTCTATCTTCAGCTCCCTCTTTGGCCTTGGAATTGATATGAACCCCAATTTAAAAAACAAAGAAACAAACAAAAAAACTAACTATTAATCATCTATGTCATTGTTTTTTTGTTTTTTTTTTACAAACTTTTAGCATTAAATTTCTGCTCTTTCTATTTGCCTGCTCATCCTAAACCCATTACAAACATCAGTAAACACATATTTTATTTTATTTTGTGATATAAACAAATTATTTTGATGAGCCTCGGCTCATTTGGTCTGTGGGGAAAAACTGGTCATCCAAAAACAATAAATATAAGGTAAAAAGACGAGAAATTCAAGTGCAAGAAAGACACCAAAAATACCGTAAAATGCATAAAAAAACTGTTTATATTGATGTTTGCCATTTTGAAGGAAAAATGTCATGGAATTTTGAAAGCCAAAACGTTTGCTTGGTGTTTTGGTATAATTTTCATTTTCTCAACACTTTGATTTTTGTTACAAAACATAAAAACTGTTTTTAAATTTTTGCAGTAAAAAAAAAAAAAAAAAAAAAAAACAATTTAATGCTATGAATTGTATTTATTTATTTTTTTTTCACAAATTTGGGTTTGTTGTGGAATTAATGTAATGAGACAAAAGCTGGGGGTTGTACTGTTTTAAATGTAATTTATAAAAGCAACGTATAGTAAAAAAAAAAACTCTCTCTAAAGGTTTTTTCTGCTCTACTATGTTTTCCATATAAAAAAACTGCTGTGAAAATATTTGAATGAAACCATTCAAACCAATAACAAAACTCCCACTCAGCACAGAATGTCTGAAAGAATAGACAACAATTCTCGGTTCTTCCCTGAGTGTTCAATGGACACTTCAGATAATTCAGACAAAGTCACAACAAAAGAGCTTTTAGTTTTCCCAGTTGTTGACGAGCCAGATGAGCGAGAGTGGCTATTGTAGCAGCTGGAGAACACATAGGGTGAAGGCTGCTGAACACGCAGGAGACATGATGGAAATTAGGTTGAGAGCGATGTTTAGGGAAACAAAGTGAGAGAGGAAGAAGTGAAGATTCACATTAGCTTTTACAAGTAGTCCATCTCAGTGTGTGCAGCATACCGATACGCAGCAGGGGCTTGAGAGAGAGAGAGAGATGAAAAATAATGACAACAAGCTGTCACGTCTCTCCTGCTATTACCATGCGATGTCATTTCCTGTCGACAATATGCATGTTTGAAACAGGGCTTCTCCTGCAATAGCTTGCAATGCTGTGTAATTTTCGTCAGCAGGAACACTCTCGGTTGAGCTTGGCTGCATGTGAATAGAAACACCCATGTACTAATCATTAGTGAGCCACAACAGGGCCAAGCTGGAGCTGTGTAGCCTGACTTTGAAGTCACAGAGAAAGGCACAAAGGTAGAGACAGATGCAGACATGCAAACATGCATGACGATTCCTCATAGATTTACCATTGCAGAGGTGGAGAGCATTTATCTCATGAACCCTGTAAAGAGAAAAAAAAACTGTGCTAAAGATGACTCCATGTTGCTATGATTCATACATTTAAAATAGATCAAATTTGTGTCTGATTTTTTATTTCTATTTTCATTGTGGATTTAGTTTTATTAGTCTATTATGAAACTAAATGAGTGTTTTCAGAGTTCATCAGTACCATCTCTGTTCCATTTCAACCCCTCAGTCATACCAAACATTCCATTGTTTTGTGCATTAGCATAAATTCTATTTTATTGAAGTAGAAGAGATTAGAGGTGGCACACTTCAGTGCATATATAGTAAGTCATTAAAATAAATAATAATAAAATAAAAGAAATAATGTTAGTTTTACAGAAATATTTGTAGTGATGTCCCAATTCATACTAGGGTATCAACGGTTTCAACCCCACAGTTTCAAGAGCTTATGGGTAGACTTAGTAAAAGGGTTAAGGAAAATCTCTTAGACCTCAGAATAATTTGTCGGTTAAATTTTTTGTACAGGCCACTACACAAGACTTTAGATGTTAATATTTAAATTTGGGGTATTTTTTTTTTGTTGTATTAGATTCACAAAACCTTTTTTTTAATTGTATAATATATATATATATATATATATATATATATATATATATATATATATATATATATATATATAATAGAAATATTATAGAAATTGTAAATTAGTTGTTTTTTTAATCGTTTTTATATGTAAATAAATCAAGCACTTTGATAACCTCTTTACTATTTGTTTTTGTTTTTTTTTTTAGTTCACACAGTTTCTCTATTTTATTAGAAACTGGCTTCATGGAACTTCATAAAACCCTTTTCGTGCACATTTTTAATTCAAACGTGAATCAATCATTAACTATAGCAACATTGTCAAAAGAGGGAATTCTATGAGCTTCCTTTTAAACAACAGCAGGATGCCACCTAGACACCCATGCAAGTTTTTCTCCAGAGACATTGGCATTGTCTGCCCTCTGGGGTTAGCGCGCCTCAAACTTCTGACACCACAAAAAAAGTCTGGCATGTTTCCCTCTGGAGTGCTCTGTCTCTAGAACGTCAAATCTGACCCGTCCCCAAATTCAACCCACCCTTTCCTGCAAAGCCCCCCACTTCTCATTCAACCCTCCCACAGCCTCTAAAACGGGCCCTGTCCTTCCGTGGGATGCCTTGGCTTTGATCTCAGGGGCCGACGCGGTTCAGTAGTTGGCAGTCACAACTCTTTCCCTGTTCCACATGGCGAGGCTGCCCACTCATGTGGCCTGTACAGAATCTGCCTTTGTTAACCCTTGGCACTCTGCGGTTGCCTAGTAACAGACTCAAAGCCTGGCCAGACGGGGGTGAAGCTCACCGCGGCTGATTGATGAGAGTCATAAACATGTCAGGGAATAAGAGGGGGGAGCACAAAACTTAATGAAAAAACTACAGACCTTTAAGTTGTAGTACATGGCTGGACGATTGCAGGCAATTTATTTATTTTTTTGATGGGGTCTGTCAAATCTTTAAACTCTTGGCCTTTTTGTCACTGTTGTTTCATGAAAAAGCATGCTACAAGTGTGTTGGGTTGGTTGTTGAGTTTCTGGTCGCTAGATGATGCTTGTGCCTGTCTGTGAATATCAATCTATCCAGTATAAAAAGTTGAATTTCCAAGTTGAACAGTAGAGAACAGTAAAATGTAGACTTTTTTATACTCAAGTGTGCACTCAGTATTTCATCAAAGTCTACACTACACAATATAGTACTGTGCAAATGGTTTAGGCAGGACAGCTTTGAGAAGTATTATAAACAAAAATGGACGTTTCAATAAAATTCCGTTTTTGATGTCAACCCAATTGTGGCCCATTTCTTTATTCTTCTTCAAAATTGTTACCTCTATTTTTCAGTATTGAAAACCTTATTATTCCTGACCAAATAACCAAGTCTGCTTGCAGAAATTTAGCCCAAAACATTCAAGCAACCACCACCGTGCTTCACCGTACACATTCATTTCTGTACTGTTCTCCAGGGCTTTCAATAACTGCCCTCAGCAACACCCAAATTTTGGTTCATCAGTCCAAAGCACCTGCTTTCATTTGTATGCACCCTAGATCTTGTGTTTTCATACATACTTGAGTTGCTTTGACTTGTTTCCACACTTTTTTCTTAATTTAACAAGTTGATACAACACAGACCGAACTAATGGTTATCCCTGCCACTGTCCAGCATGACTTCACCATAAAACTAGAGTCGTCGACAATCTCTCCATCCACCTAATCACTCTGTAACCTTGGAGTGATCTTCGATGAGCAGCAAACATTCAAGGAGCACGTCGCTAAAATCACTCGATCACGTAGATTCGCTCTGTTTAACATTAGAACATTAGACTCCTATCTCACAGAACATTTAAAAAAAAAACCCTGAATTTATTTTCTGTATCAGCTCAAACGTCTTACGATTAATCCGACCACGTAACAAACTGCTTATGTTTACTCCCAAACTGTAAGTCGCTTTGGATAAAAGTGTCTGCTAAAAACGTTAATGTAAATAGAGATAAACATAAAAAAAAAATGTATTTAGCACATGAACATTTCAAAAGAGTTCCCCAGCAAAATGCATGCTTTGGTGGTTTGATTAAACTAATGAACAAATATTTTGAGATTCAAAGTAAAATGAGGGATCATTCAGAGATACAAGCAGCCTACAGTAAGGAAGCCCCCCTAAAAGCCTGCTCCGGTCAATGGGGGTTCTTTCAAAGGTCTTCATGAAGTCTATCTGTCATTGGTTCTGTAGAGGGTTACTGCTGGTCAGGGAAAAAGGTCTCTTCTAAACAAGGCTTTCAAAGTGTCCATAACCCCAGGAAGACAAAGGCGAAACTCAGAGCAAAACTGTCACTTCCTCTCGATGGACGAAATAACACACTCCGATGTTCAGACTAGGGAAAATGCAGAAAGGTTGTCAAAGTCCCCTGTTCACTTCCTGTCTGGGAGCAGAGAGGAGTGGAACAGAGAGATGGATTGTCAAATTAGTCACACTGGTAAAAAGCACATTCAGTACAAGTGTTAGCCATGCTCCAGGTCATCATGGGCTAACGCCATCATTCATTTTACAAACATGGGTCTCTATGGTGGTCTGATTTATGATGTGAATAAACAGTTGCAATGTCTGCAAGCGTATAATAATATAAGGATTGGTGTCGTTTAAAATAATAATTAAAGGGACGTATTACAATTAAAACTGTAATGTCTACAATACAATATTTTACAACACCATTTTAACCAACTGTTTAAAATATTTATACAACAAACCATCATTGGAAACAAAGTTAAGAACGCTAGGGTCTAGTTTGGTTTGTATGAGAGTATTTGATACCATCCATCCACTAGGGGGCAGTGCTAATGTTTGCATTGAGTCATTTTTTATCTAAATGATGGAGAGAGCTAGTTTTATAATCTTTCTTGTTTAAAATGTGAAAAGGAATATTTGTCTCCTAGTAAATATTACATTAAACAAGAAGACAAGATAAAGAAGTTTCAGAAGTGACTAGAATCCCATTCTAGTCATCACTCCAAGAAGCAAAAACACTTCACTCCTTTTAAATGGAGAGTGAGTGATTTCCTGCAAAACAAGCGAAAAGTGGCTGTTGGGAAACAAAATGTTGAAATTTTCAAAGTACTTAAAAATATGTTTGGATAGGTTTACTTCAAAATATTTGAGTTGATGAACCATACTTTGTAAGGATTCAAAACAAGGGTCACAGGTGGGTTTAAAAACTGAAACACCTGTGAAAGAGACTGTCAAGAAACAGCCAAACTGCTTCCGCAAAAGGGAGATTGAGAAAGACTCGAGACAGCAACAAGACACAATGTCTCAAGGACAAAGATTTCAAAGCAGATGCTCTTCAGGATGTTTTGAAGAAACAGAAATAAATGAGCAACATTGAGACATGTGGTCAGGTGAGTAAACGTGCAGTAGATCCAAGATAAATCAAGATGATTACCCTGTGAAAAAGCAATGCCATCATCTCAGGACTGGCAGAAACCAGTGGGAGCCTGGTACAATCTACTGGAGAAGTTTGGCCAGAAATGGTCTTCCTGGAAGTGTTGCAACCAAAAAGTCATACCTCCAATATGGATACAAATCTTTTGTGCTGATAAATGGACTGATGAATCTAAACTTTATATATTTGAGTGTGGCAGAAGGTAGTTTGATAAAGTCCTGAAAATGGTACACTGTTGAGTGTCCGCAGGCATTGGTTAAGCATGGTAGATGTTCCTTGAAACTTTTTTGCAAATTGAGTTGAAGATTTCGACAGGATTATAGGTGTTCTCAATTAATACTGGTATCTACTCATGCATCTTGCAGAATTATTAGTGAGGTATATGATTGGCCCCGAACATATTCTACAGAAGGACAATGTCGCAAAATATAACCTAAGTCACTGCTATGTTCCTTTTTTCTTATGATGTTAAATGGTTCTGGCAACATTTAACATTAACATTTGCTTTGCCAAAAAAAAAAAAAGAATTGTGAACACTGTTCACAAGAGTGGAGAAACCAAAAGAGAAAAAGCACAAATTTGCCAAAAAAAAGTTATTTATTTACAGACTATTTACAATGACAAACCAACAGAACGCCCCCCCCTCACCCCCCTTGATGGCGCCTTATATGTACGCTCATCACCTAGCTAGTGTTGTAACTGAGAACTATATTCAATGTAAAACTGAACTGACTCTTGTTAATTAATGCAAATAAATGAATAATATTTCAAGTATAGATAAGCTTTGTTGGTTTAACACTTGCATGAAATATATATTTTTTTACTTAAATCCAAATTTCTCCAAGTTTTGAGTTTTTGTAGGGTTAACATTGGAGGGAGGTGTGTAACAGACAGATTGACGAAAGATAATATTGAGATTAGAATTAACAAAAAACAAAAACAGAGATAGAATGTATATTGACCTTTATATCAGTGCAAAATGTGAAACTTTTGTGGAGCATTTATGGGAAAGTTTTGCTCATGTGTGGATTAGACTAAAAGTATTAAATCAACAGGAAAGAAGAAAACACTCATAAGATACGGTAAATCATGTCTTTAAGTGTAAAACACAGTCATTATCCGCACACCTTCCACACCTCTTTACGACCGAGCTTGATTGGCTTGAATCATGTATTTCTTTAAAACCTCGATTTCACACCCACTGACGAAACCCCAAGTTGTCCCCAAGTTGTGAGTTTAGACTCTGAGCTGCACAAAGCTACCTCTGATTGAGGTAATTATTGTGATATGTAGTTGTGCAAGCATGTCAACCCACTGTGAGATTAAAGCTCTTACTCTTCAAAAACCATTCATTTATAAATTGGCTGATTTGAAAAGACTCGCAAAGTGTGTCACACTGTGTCATCTAAATCATCTACATGAATAATGACTGTTGAGCTGTGCGGAAACTCAGTGGCGAGGCCATCATTCTGTATTAGTACTGCAGAGGGGCCTTTTCATAACCACAGCTAAATATTATCAGCGAGCTGGGCTTTCAAAGTGGCTGATATGTGGAAATTTGCATTACTATTACCACTGTGTCTTGCTGAGCTCCCTCCAATTGACCGGCTCTCTTTTTCCTTCTCCCCATTTTTCTCCTTCAGCGGGTTGGTAATGGCATGTGGGATGGGGTCAGCATGTTTGGCCGCTCTGAGAGCCTGGGTAAGATTTAGCTCAATAGCTCCAAGAGCCTTTGCCATGAAACAGACCAAAGGTAGAGCTCTGCCCATTCAACCTTGCGGAAGACTTAAAGGTATATCTGTTAAAAGCTCCTCTTTGTTTCTTGCCATTCAGATAGGGAATCACCCCCAAGATAGAGTGGGTGAGTAAGCTCCTGCAAGTGATTTCCAGGTAATGTCCACTTCTGCTACTTGTTTTCCCAAATCTACTACAACGAGAAAATATTGCAATCTGAAATTGAATTGAGGCACCAATGATCATGTCTATTAATATAAACGAACTTTGTGCATTATTTCCATTGGCTATCAGTACTCTTTGAACATTCTGAATTAACATGCCTCTGGTCTAAACCCAGTCAATTATCTATGCCAAGCTATGCTACATGTGATTTCACCATACCTGAAGATTTTCTATTGCTAAGTGTCATGAACTGTGAAACCCCAAAATTCAGGACAGTTTAAAAGCTCAAAATGTTTCAGTTTCAGCAACGAGGTGAACCCAGTTGGATGTATATATCTAACAAAAGACCTGAAATATTTTTATTTAGGATGACCAAGAAGATGTACAGCTACAGAACGTACTACAAAGCTAGCAGAACCTATTGCAAAAAAAGGATCACTCACAAGGAGCAAGCCAGTGTTTGGAAAAGCACATTTTGAGAGTTTTATGTTTTTATGTTTTAAGGTCATGAACTGAGAAATTCAAAAATTTGGGATATTTTACAGAAGCTGATAGAATAAGCAAAACAGTTTAAAACTGAAAATGTTTCAGTTTCAACAATGAAATGAATCGAGTTACAGTTGCGCATCACATGCACAGATTGGACAGCCCCCCCCCTCCCCCCTGTAGTGACACATTATACACAGGACTCTACCTTCATTCTTGCTATAGCTATCATTCAAAGACAAAGCCACAGCTAGCAACATAAGAGGTGAATTTTTTTTTGGATGACCATGAGGGTTTCAAGAAGGTATACAGCTACAGACCGTACAGGAACAAGGAGCAAGCCAATGTTTGGAAGAGCACATATGTTTCTCCATTTTACTGAAGATTTGTTTTTAAAAAGGGGCAATTATGATCAAAACTCTATCCACATGCAATTACTAATGCTATGATATTATTAATATGACATAAATTGACTTCTTTACCAGATTTTAGATTCAATTCTTGTCACTGGTGGGTGAGAGTGAGCATTCGTGTGACTGTGTGCACACTTGGATGGGTGAAATGATCTTGATCATAATGACACTTTCACTGTGTTGTGTGCTCAAAAATAAAACTGGTAAAGATGTCAATTTATGTCATTAATAATAGCATAGCATTAGAATTGTCTGTATGTAGAGATTTGAGTGTAATTGAGCAAAATCTTCATTAAAATGGAGATTTCAAAAACGTGCTCTTCCAAACACTGGCTTGCTCCTTGTTAGTGATTTTTGTGGATCGACTATGCAGTTTCTCAACCACAATCATAACACATACTCTCTTAAACATTTAACCCACTGATAACCGAATACATTATAAAATAAAGCATGAAAAAACTGCTTTATTGTTGCTCTAATGCTTTATTGTTGCTTTATTGTTGTTTACATTAGAGCATCTAACAATGCTCTAATGTAAAAAATCACTATATCCATCTAATTGTAGAAAA
Source organism: Danionella cerebrum (assembly GCA_007224835.1). Lineage (NCBI taxonomy): Eukaryota > Metazoa > Chordata > Actinopteri > Cypriniformes > Danionidae > Danionella > Danionella cerebrum. Next base: position 108,249 of record SRMA01025088.1, read on the forward strand.
AGTAATGTCATTAAAAATGCTCTTGACCCCTCAACTAATAAAGTTACTCAACTTATTAAATCTTGCAAATTGGAGAATGACCTTGTTTGACCTTGGAGAATGACCTTGTGGAGTGTTACGTTAAATGTTATCGCTAAAATCTATTGTGTTATTGGATTTTGTGTTATTAATTTGTTTACTTGAAGGTTCTGGTTTTCACAATCCAATTATTTCTCTTTTAAATGAGCTCGCCTTTGCAGTTTGACATTAAAAATTTGTAAATCTTGCCATCTTACTTTAATTTAATGCCTTAATTAGAGTTCCCCTGCTTTATAACATGGATATTTTCACTCCTAACACCGCACCAATATTTTCATTATTTCCCCTAATAAAGTCTTTCACTTTCACAGAGCAGTTTGATTCCTAGTTGAAAAATAAGGAGGGTGCAGGATTTAAAAATATATCCATTGGACATTTCAAAGCCATGAATCAAACTAGAAAAGCAGCTTTGAGGTTCATCATAAAAGTCGAAAATAATCCAACAAAAGAGAATGGTGCAATACTCTATTGTAATGTCAAAACAATGGAAATGAACAAAAATCATTCAGGAATCAATAGATGTAAGACTTTTATTTCAAAGTCTACCTTTTGGTGGCCACTATTGTAGTTGTCCTTATGTTCGTTTGTAAAGAATAACAAAAAATTCAGACAAAAACATTCTAAACGCATCTCCTCCTAGACCGCTTTGCAAAGATATCCAAACTGGTCTGACTCAGGTTGCTATATCTTTTTATACGAGTACCACAAAAGGAATACTATGAAATCTTCCATTGACTTTACATGGGTCAAACATTGTTAACTCAAACTGAGACAGTTTATATGGTTTATATATATGGGGATATAGGGGAGCACAGGTATGTAGCAGGGATAGAGAAACTCACGTAGCATCCATGAAGTCCACATCCAGGAAGTAACAGGTAAGAAGTATTGTTCACAGAGATGGGCTTCTGGGAGTTGTGACCTTACAAACCAGCTTTGAGGACGGCAAACAAGGTGGGTGGTGACAAGTGATGATCATGAACAGAGTAGCGGGTCCTGACAACATGCAGCCCCCTCCAATGCAACCTGACTACCCTAGTAACCAATTTTTCAGATCACTAGATAAGCTATGGAAAATCATAGAGAACTCCTCCAAACCCCTCTACCTTGGCAAACATTCTTTTTTTTGCTAATAAAACACTTTTAAATGGCAGTTTTAAAAGCCAACATCAAAGTTGCATACAAACGTTAGCCATCTAGTCATTAATAACATTTTGAAATGTATTCAAAGTGCCCTGTATTAAAAAAAAAATCTGAAACTTTTTTTCAGACATATTATTCTGATTCACATTAATCAGCTACTGAATTTTTCCATGGTTTTTCCAAAGCTTTTTTTTTTTTTTATTCAAATCATTTGTCCAAACCGATGAGTAGCACACACTATTCAGTTTTTGCTTTCCCTCAGATTCAAACCTTTGACCTTGCCATTGCTAATGCTGCATTCCACTGCCTAATGCTACATTAATTCTTTCTGCTATTAACATTTAGAAACAAACCAATGTTCCATTGAACTGGCAGCACACAAATGCGCTAGAACCCTTGATAATACATTATCATTCAATGTTTATAAGTCTGTTTTTTTATTGATGCAAGGCTACTTGTTCAGTCAGGTGTAATACAACTCTCTTTCACTGTCCTTTCTTGTCCCATATATGCAGACAAGCATTACAGTTGAGACCCATAAACCCTTGTCACTTTCTATTGACTCTTTTAACTGTAAAGCAGGACCTGCAATCCTTTCAGCTCTTTTTTTCCCGCATGTTAACTTCTAGGAGGCGGTATCTGTAAAGCTCCACAAAAAGGCTGCAACAATGCGTATCTTACAAGAGGCATATCTCTTCATCTTGTAAGAATTAACTTTAACTACTGTTAAGTGATTCAGTGACTAAAGCACAAATCTGTTGCTTAGGAACGGAAAAAAATGCATGTTTTCTCTCCAGCATGTACTTTACATTATTATGCCCTGAATATACAGAGAAAGCTGTCAGAACCTTCCAATAAAACCCAAAGAGCATTCAGAGAGAGTCTCGGAGACCATAAAAGAGAGAGACACATTGCAATGGGGTATAACAGAGTGTCACGGCACTGGAAGTAACATGCTGAGTCATTCAGAAAAGGCCATTAAACTGCCTGGATGACTTCTGAAGTTTCACTAAGCACCTTCTATGCCACTCTGTAATGCATTACCTGGGACCTTGGTAGCCTCTGCTGCTTTTTTTCATATCGAGATAATCGTAACTGTTTAATTATGAATTACTACAGGTTCACTAGGTATGGATTACGATGTAAAAACAGCATCGCCGAAAATGATTAATGGGCTGCTCTTGCCCGTGTTCCTCGACGTGATTGAGCGTGAACTCAATTGACTTGAATCGTGTTACTGCTTTTAAATGTGCGAACATCTCATTTCCTTCCTAGCTCAGAATAGCTGGAACACATAACAATTCCATTTAGGAATCCTGAAGGGTACTTGGTGTCGCTGGCTGCCAAACTTTTTAAATGATAGCTAAGATAATTATAAATATATTTGTTCATGGTTTTAGAGTACGAACCTGTTCACGGTGCTCCTTTTTCTTTTTCCGAAAGCAAGCTGGGATGGTTTCAAGGAGACCCACCAAGATCCCAACATTCCTAATTTGCACAGATTTCATCTGACCCTTTGCACGACACCTGACAAAATAGTGTACAATAATTCAACTATATAGGCCCACATTTGACCTCACCAAGGCTTCTTGTTTGTGTGTTTGGGTCATTATTAAGCTTAAACGCCCATCCAAGACTTATTTGCAATGTATTGGCTGTGAGAAAGAGATCCCAGACAAATGTTACATTGCATTATGTTAATTTTGATGTAATGTGGTGCAGTTTCCCTGCTCCCCAACACCCCAAAACATAATCTTTCCACAGTCATGTTTGACAGTAGCGATTGGGTTTTAAAATAATAGGCAACTTCTCTTTTATGTCTCCATACACTACAAGTTGTGTTGTTATCAAACAGCTGACTTTTGGTCTTTTTGAGCCTAACATATTCACCCACTTCCCCTCTGAATTATACAACTATCAAACATAAGACTTCCCGATGTAATTCACTGTAAAATATTCAAAGGATTTTGAATATGACCCAAAAAACAACTGGCACTGAGGAATGAGTGGCCAACATTGGGGTGATATGGTCATATTTCCTAAGTTCAAGTTAAAACCTTGGAGCTTTCTGTACCAACGCTACATGGGATAGGCTTTACTTTTGTAACTTGAAGGCTAAACTTCATTTTTAAACAATATGGAGTTGTTGGGGTAAAAACAATCTGGTTGCTAGGGAGAAATCAATGATAACAATAAAAGAATCCCTTTTCAATATGAGTGAAATATACCAAGTCCTATGTTCTTAGCATTTTCTGAAGCTGAGCTATAAATCGGCAGGCTTGGTTCCCTAGAAGGTTAGTTGCAATGGAGGAGTCAGTGACATAAAATTTTGTAATTTTATTCATCACTACAAATAAAATTATCCACCTCTAAGTCTCAATGATTTTTTAAAGCTGAGATAGAGTTAAGTCGAATTGTTTGGTTCCATTTCCCATGTATGTTGGGAACTCTTATGGATGTTCTTTCACAGACTGCTATTATCCACAAGTCTGATCGGTTTCTATGACGTTCCGAGTTTGAGTTACAGTTGTCCAAAGTTCGACACCATGTAAATTCAATGGAAAATGTCCCCCAATTCCCTGCAATGTCTTAGAATTCCTTTAGTGGTACCAGTCTGAAAAGATATAGCAACCAGACTTAGACCAGTTTGGACAAAGTTTAATGGCTGTAGCTCGAATGGTCTTGAAAGTGATGCGTTTTTGTCCAAATAACAATCTTTTACAAACCAACACAATTTGAAAAAAAAAAAAGTATATTAATACCCCACATTTTAAATCCTGTGCAGAAATAGTTGGAAAATGAGCCAGATGTGGTTCCTTTGTGGTTTGAAACAAAGCTACTAACAAGTTTATGGACAGATACTTTCATTGTGGGCAGAAGTTGACAATCAGGGTCAGGGTCAAATCCTCACAATCCTCAAATCCTAAATGTTTTTTACACAAAGTGCATATAAAATTGCCAGCTGTGCTCAATACATAAATGGTTGGCTGACCTGGACTCAACACTTGCTGCTATTAACAAGATCTGCCAAAAGGTTTTAGCAGCCTACATCTTCACTCAGCATCAACAGACTTATTGGATTTGTGGCCGAAGAAAAGACTGAATGTGTGTAGTGAGCGTTTTTTTCTCAAACTGCTGTTCCTGAAACTGATGCCAAGTCTTCAGCTCTGTGTTCACAGTGCTAAATAACTGACGCAGCAAGAGTTTCCTAAATACCAGATTTGTGCCTGCCTAGAGTTTAACTCATGTAACACATGTCAAATGATGCTTCAACACCTCCTGCTTGACGAGATGACTTGTTAATACGTTGCAAAATATGCAAGATGGATTCGGTCCATTCGTGTTTGATGTGACAGGTCCCATCAGAGTTAATTATAACAGTTCTGTAGTGAATTAGAGACAGAGCAATAGGGGTCACAACATCAAAGACTGCGCACAACAGAAAATAAAACTCTAGTTTCCTGACTGTAGTGAGCATTGTTGGGCACTAACTTATCACTTAGTTATTTGTAAATGTAATCAGATTACTTTACTTATTATATATTTTTTTATTCTTATTAGCGTCCTGATGCTACATTACAAAAAAAAAAAAAAAGTTTTTTTTTTGTTATTTTTGTTTTGTTTCAAACGGCATAACTCAATTCTAATCAATTTGAGTAAAAAAAAATATTTTTCTTTAGCACAAAGGTGGCTTGAGGAAAGTCTCTTTCATAAAGCATCTCAAAGACATCCAGGTTTTAATATTTTAAGATTTATTTTAAAACAAGTAATTTTTTGTCACGAAAATTTGATGCGTTGTGTTTTTACAAGCCAACATAAATTCAAGGCATCAATTTATATTTATAATGAAACTCAAAATAACAATAGTAATAAAAAAATAATAATAATTATAAATAATAAATGATAAATAAATAATAATAAAAAAAATATGTTGAATCAAGTGGCTGGCTCCTGAATAGATCGGTTAAACAGTATCAAAATTTACACATAGATATTTTACTCACTGCTTCGAACCGCTGAGTTATCCGCCGATAGGTAACCTTTCTCTCCTTTCACCAGGCAGAGACTTTTGGACGTCTGCATTGGACTGAAAATGGCCTGACTCTGTTTCATTTTCGTGGAATGATTATAAAATGATTAAAAATGTTTGAATTGCATTTTTCTACTTCCTCAGCATCCCATCTTCCTTCCGCTGTACTTCGTTTAATGCAACAGCATTTACCATGGTTTGAACATTTAAAACAACAAACCAGGACTGCATTACAAGACAAATATTGTGTTTCAAATGTGAAAATAATACGCATTATATTTAGCTTTTTTAATTGCGTTTATTGTGTTTTGTAACCAAACTCATCAAATTTGCCTTAAAATTTTTACTTTTAAAGTTACTTTTAAAAGTGGTAATTAGTAATCAGTAATTTGATTACATTTACAAAGAAACTCACCCAATACTGCTGATGCATTTGGAAAACAGGAATGAAACACACAGCAAATGTTTGACCTTCCATCCTCATCACAAAAACATTATTTCCAGGTCAGCTTTCCTTCCAAAATAGGTCTTTTTCAATGTAAGCCTGCTTACTTATATATTCACAACACTCTCGTCTTCATTTCCTTTGGTGACCTAGCAGTTTTACCCTTTGAATACTTTTTCTAGCAGGCGGCAAAATTATACACAGAGCCGCAAAGGAAAATCTCAAAGGAAGAGAACCTTTCTCGGCTCACTAATACAGAGAATGTATTTCTCATTACATCTAATACCACTGAATGGCATCTCCATCCTCTTGGGCCGAGAATAGGATTTACACCTAAACAAAGGCGGTGCAGAATCAATCTGACAAGCTTTGAGACCTATGATGACCCGAAGTCAGAGAGTGTGACTGAAGTGGAGATCCAGAACCTCAAGCACTCACCCAAATCTCGACTGGTTCCTGTCAACCAGATCCCAGACAAACTTTAAAACGGCCTGCTCTCTCCAGCCACCACAATTACCATTGATTCTTTGAACGCTCTCAAAAAGAACTGTGACGTTTCAGCCGCTTTCACATTAGCATTAACATTTCGGTGGCTGTTAGCTTCTTACAGAATTTGGTCCATTTGTTCAAGTGTGATGAAAAGGACAAAGTTCCCATATTTCTCTTTGTTACATCACTGCTAGCTCTAGTGCAACATTAACTTGCACAATGCTTTAATATCCTTAGAGAGATGTACTTAAGGAAATGTGGCATTAAAAAGGGAAGACTTTCACAAGAGGGTTTAGCAGGCACTGATTTCAATTTTTGAGTTGTGCGTACAGATGTGAACAGGGAAGAATAATGTTTCCACATCAGCATGTTATATGGATTCCAATGCCCTCTGAGAAAGAACCAAATAAATGGTTTGAAAACTATTATGACAGGATCAGAATGAAATCGTGTTTTTCCTCAGGCAATCGATGTGGAGGTGACCTATATGGAGTGGTGCTATCCATTAAATTGCACACATTAAATGGATTAAACTGGACTGGTATGTCTGTTCTCGTGCGAGTATGTCTGGGAGAAGCGATTGCAAAGTGTACAATAAATGAAATGTAAGAAAGGTGCTTGCTATTTAGACAAAATGGAACGACAATGCTGATTACATCGTCAATGGCCTCAAGGTGAATTGATCTCTTCCACTGGCTCACTCTGGTGTGCCGTTTCCAACTCCTAGCTGCTCCAAATAGGGAAAGGGGTCAGTGAATCCTGCCCTCCCTTAGGGGCACATCCCATATGCTGTGAATCCATTAAAATACTACTCTGACACTCTCACACAATCGATATTTTCAGCTCACAAATTCGTTTTCTTACCACTGCTTCATTTCCCTAACTAGACCTTGAACTTCGTGTTTTAATTCCCATGGGTGAAAAAGAAAAAAAAAGTTTTTATTTCACTCAGAAACATTAATAATAAAACGATATATTGGAAAATGTTAGGGCGCTAATTACATGGCATGGGGCTTTACTGTCTTTGTGGAGGAAGGAAATATGGTCAAGGCAATAAAATTTACAACAGTGAATTTGAGCAACTGTTAATGACCCACTTGCAGCAAAAAGAAGTTCAGAACTCAGAATCAGGTCTTTAATAAATGCAAGTCGTGAATATACTGAAACAGGTGAAGGAAGTTCGCATTAAAAACAAGGACATTTTTGCATATTAAAAAGCAGGAGTAGTGATGGGTCGTTCTTGAAAGATTTGTGATTGTGAAACGGGAAGGACCAAGTCTTGTCAGAGAGGGATTTGTTCAGTGGCGATTCCACTCATAACCCTGATCAAGCTCACCTCATGTACTTGCCTCATCACCTAATTACCATTGTCAAGCTCCCTTCCCACGTGTGTTTTCTTCCATGACTACCTCGCTGGCTTCCATGAGTTTACCATTTAAAAGCAGATTTAAACACTTCACAAACCGACGCAGATTTTCTATCCCTATCTTCAATCCCGACTTACTTGACCGGCTCTCCACAAAAGACATCAAAATGAAACTACCATCCAAGAAGCAAGGTCCAATCATGTCACTTATTGACAGCGGCTACCCACTACCATCAGAATCCATCCAGTGTTTCACATCTCCTAGTTGATACCCTATCATGAGAAACCAGAATCACATTCCTTAACCCTAGAAGAACCCACAAACCCTGAGATCCCAGATCAGTCCATCACTGAGAACCAAATCTTTCAGGTGATCGAAAGTCACACTTGGAGATAAAACAACAAACTGGAGAACTTTGTCCATTTTCGAGAATACAAGAAAGGACATCCTGGCCCCCAGTTTTCTGAAAGACTCCTACAAATCCCACACAAACAAACCCACTACAAGACCACGAGGTAAACCCAGGAAAAGAAAAGGACTACCAGGCGGGGAGCATAGGGGAGAATTGTCAGAGCATGCAATTCAACTCACAACCCTGATCAAGTTCACCTCATGTACTTACCTCATCTCCCCGTTCCTGGAAACAACTTCAACTCAAAGCAAATTAAACAAATGAATGGTTTAACATTCTGGAATGGAATGATTGTCAAGGAAAGCACGGCATTAGCATTTATTCCAAGACTCATGACCATGCCCAAATATTTGAATACTTGAGTCTTTTCACTCCAATTTCAAGATCTAATGTGTCCCTTGACTTCCAGAAAATATATATTTTTTTTCTTGAATTATACAAAGACAGGCTGAAATGACATTGCTGGGGCTCAATATGTCATGTACTGTATGAGCAGGTGAAATTGTTTGGAACTTGTTTTATGGATTTGTGATTATATTAAGACTAAAGGATGTTTCAAGGTCATCCGCTGCCTTGCTACCTTCCACACAAGCCTTAATCTTGTATTTGTCCATTTGAGACATAAAATACACAAGCCTGAAAGGAAAGATTATCGTAGCTATAGATAATAGAATATCATGGTGCTCTCTGCCTTTTCCCGTGGTTTAATTGTCTAGCTGAATTTGTTTGTCAAGGGTGAGTAAAACAGAGAGAAAGAGAGCCCCCTCCTCCTTGTTATTTACGTTGCAAGCTGTTGCCTTTTTAAAAATGGATATTCCAAAAAACCTGATAGCTACTCGGTGTGAGTGGTGAGTCTTAAGTGCCACCGGCGATTGCAGACAGTTGGGACAGTTTAGTCCCATGAGGAAGGAACCACTTACAAAGGCCAAAGGGGAAGTCAAAAGAGGCTAGTGTGGTAACAGTCTGGACATACTGAATCTTGCAAAACTCTTACATATCAAACGCTAACTGATAACAACTTCCTAGCAGGTGCTATACTAACAGATGGTTCTAATAGCTAAGTGGATTGGGAAACTAACATGAACATAAATATGATCACTTCAATTTCACTTCAATTCAGGTAAGACATTTGCATAGACTGGAAACACAATTTCACATTTTATCACACACACACGCACACAAAAAAATAAGATAAACGAAGAAGATAAGATCTGAACATTCAGATTGGTTAAAAAACTGGCACCTTTTATTGGTAGAAATGTCTACACTGAGTGTTGTAACATTCAAATAAAACACGAAAACCAGGCCACTGGGCTGTCAAGCATTTGCAATTACAAGTTTCAGTCCTTTGCAGGAAGTTCACCCCACTCGTCTTGGCATGATTGTTGTAATTCGGCCCCATTGGTGGATTTTAGAGCACAAATAGCTTTTTTGAGGTAATACCATGCATCTCATCAGGATTCAGGTCAGGACCTTGATTAAGCCACTCCAAAAATCTTCATTTTGCTTTTCTTTCACCATTCAGTGAAGCGTTTGCTGGTGTTTGTGGACCCACATTCACTTAGCGTGAGTTCGTCAACAGATGGCCGGATATTATCCTTCAGGGTTTTTTGGTAGAAAGCAGAATTCCTCATCGCCATATTTTACTTTTGGTAAGATGTTCATTTTCTTAAATGATGTGGTACTTTTTACACCAGATGTAATGGGATGCACAAAAGTTAATCTTTTGTCTCATCTGTCTCATCAGTGCACACTTTTTTTTCCTAAAAGTGACAAAATGCGTTTTTTTCTCACCAGTGGTTTTCATCTTGGAACTCTGCCATGCAGGCAATTTTTGTCCAGTCTCTTTCTTATTGCGGAGTCATAAACACTGACCTTAACGAAGGCCAGCTGTTCTTTGGATGTTGTTATGGGTTTTTTGTGACCTCCTGGATGAGCTGTCGCTGTGCCCTTGGAGTAATTTTGTCATCCAGCCAGTCCTGAAAAGGTTCACCAGTTTTCCAAGTTTTTTTTTTTTTTTTATCATTTGTGGATAATGGCTCTCACTATACTTCACTACGAGTCCCAATGCTTTTGGAATAGCTTTAGAAGCTTTTTCAGACTGATAGATCTCAAAACATTCTTTCTCATTTGTTCCAGAATTTCTTTGGATGTCAACATGATGTGCAAAGTGAAATTGAACTCAGGTGTGATCCGGGAGTCGGGGGCAAACACTTTTTCACCCTTCAAAAAGAAGTAAAAAAAATAAATAAATGTTGTGCTTACCTGTGTTATCTTTCATTAATATTGAAATACTTTAGATTAAATATAGACTCAGGTGCAGTGGATGATGGAGTGCAACAGAGAAACACAAATACAAACACAAGCCTGACATATCAACACTCAAATTCTGAAAAAAAAAAACCAAAACACGTTACTTTGAATTATTCAAAGTAGAATTATTAGCTGCTTAATGTTTAACTAGCTTTGTGAGCACCAAACATTTTTGACGGTGCAGACTGTATTGTAGTTAATGAAATAATCAAGAGCAAAAATGTAATAATGCGATATAAAAATAAAATAAAAAGTTCTTTGAATTTACTCATTGTTGATGTACATGCACAAATTTACACATTAAAATCCCACTGACTTTTTTGTCAGTGTATAATAATACTATTTTTTAATGGCCTTCCTGAATGCTGTTAGCATGTTGAAGGTTTCCCCACTGTCCAAAACATGCTTCATGTAAAACGAAGAAATTCCCCTTAGGGGTGAATATGAGTGACTGTCAATGCATTCAAATATTGTTTGCTGGAGATAGTATCAGTAGAATGACCCTTGCCAGGAATATACGTAAAAAAATGGATGGAGGAGTGTAAAATGATATTTGTGCATTTCAACAGCTGAAAAACTCAAACAAAACCTTAAACTTGCTTAGCACGTATTAAACTATGCATAGTTCCCAACTGAACTACACATATCCAAAACAAATGGGACTTTCTTATTTGTCTATCATGAAAATTTTTGATTACTACACAGGAAAATAGTCCAAATTCTCTCAGAAAAGGGTAAAAACATTTTGGCAGTTTCATCAAATGTAATGATTTTACACCTATTTTTAAAAAAATGCTTTGAAAATGTTAAAATCTCAAAAATGCACTAAATGTACTAGCCTTTGTGTTATTTGTGGCTGAGATTTTTAGTGTTGATTACCACACAGAAAAATGCTTTCCGAATAGCGTAAAAGCTGCTGAGACATAGTTAGTGGGGTTAATGGAGTATTGATGACAATATCTAAGCATTTTGAAGAAGAAGAAAGAGAAAAAAAGACTTTCGTTTATGGATTTGGTAAAAGTGAACAAACCAAAGTCACTATAATATAAAGAAATAAAAAAGTCTTCATCGAAATCAGCTTAGCTGCACATAGAGGGACCAAGTACAATCTGACTAGAGTTCATTTAACTCTAATGATTTCACTGTGTAATCCAGTTCAGTCACTCAATACAACATTGTGGTGCAGCATTTTGCCATGCTACAACGCTAATGGCTGGAAAAGCAGCTCATTACTCATACTGCTTCTGTTTTAAAACAGCTGAGCTACTGACACTCCCCTGACCGATAGTTACTTTTACACAGCAGACAGAAACACATGCTTTGGTGCGAGCTCATGATAACTTCTTGCCATCAACAAATATTCTCGTATTTTACACCTGACGTCTGGGTTAACCTTTCCTCAAAGAACTACTGTAATCTGTTCGATAATTAAAATCAAGGGCAAAGAGACTATGGTGATGACAAAAGAATGCACAAGTAATTGAGCTACTTTAACCCCTCTGTAAACAGGCGCACACAAAAGGACATCAACGTTCTCTACAGAGCTTTCAGAGGCGCCAGGCCACTCTAGGGCCAGCGAGAAAAAGCTACATTGATTTTAAATAATGTTCCCTGTGACTCATCCATGGGAGAACATTTATCAAAGCCATCAGAGGTCTGTCTCGTATTCACTCTCCCATCTAACACTGGGGTCAATAGCCACACTCTAATATGCTTTATTCCCTTCTTTCCAAGTCACCGCAGAGGACTGATTCCAGTTACAGAAAGCAGGCTCTGATTCTAATGCATTAAAATGAAACAGATCGTATTTTAAGATCTGTCATCATGCGACGAGCTGCTATTTTAGTCTGATGTGATAAAAGCTTGGCTCTGTATAGTTGTGAAAAGAAACATAGCACTCGACATCCGATTCTAAGAAGTAGGGCATTGTAGAGCAAAGCTCACGCTGCCGGTCAGAACATGCGACTCACTTCATTTATCTCTAGATGATGCATGGGTGCACAGTTTCGTTGTGATGGAACGATGTGTGGATGGCACACACTTCTTCATCCGTCACTCATTTCTAAGTCTAATTTTAGAGGCTGGACACATGTTTTAAACAGCTGTGGATACGACTGACTGAGTCTGAGGTCAGGTTTTGGGTCTAGGTCATTTGTTCCTGACACTTCTTGCAGTGATGGCTCGCTGTTGTGGTGTGTTGTGTACGACTTATGGGCCTTGAATGTTCTGGGTGGGAATGCAATTGCATTATGGGTAATTTGGTAATTTGAAGTGATATTCAGTCAACCCCAAAATGTAAGATTTGTCTCAAATATCACTGTGCTTTGCTTTTATTACCAAATTGTGATTACCAAACACATATTAAGAAATGGACAGGCATCCAGGTCTGGAGGTCACTTCAAAAATCATTGTCCCACCACTCACTGCTCCTTCACATAAATGTGAAGAAGAAATTGTCTTGGCATTATATTTGTGTTGACAATAGTTTTGGATTTAATGTGCTCAGATATATGTAAATAAGGGTACCCTCCAAGAAACACAGTACATAATTCTTACGCAGTAAACATTTTAGCATCAAAAACATTAACAAAAACCTGGACTCAGGGCCACATTTTGTATTGTTAGCAATGAAACAGATACGCAATAGTACCAAAAAATATGTTCTAGAAGTTACAAACATTTTACGATTTCTGTGCTACTTGTAACTTCTAGAACATATTTTTGATACAAAAAATGAAATGGCCAATCGTAAAATGTTTGCCATTTCTATGCTACTTGTAACTTGTAGAATTAAATGCTATTTGACATATAATTTTTACCATTGAGAATCTGTTTTATTGATAATAATACAAAGTTCAAAAGTGTGGCCCTGAGTGAGTAACAGCATTAACTATAGAAAGCCAAACTATACAATAACTTCTCTAATAAAAATTGTGATTAAAAAGGATTTTTAGGTTTCTGTCCATATACAACAAGAATGTCCACAGACATCTTAATCGCATTAAATGTCCTTGAAATTCTTGCTTTAAAGCATGACCAGGTGCTTTTGTATGACTTTAAACTTTCTGCTGGTGTTGAAACAGAAACATATAAATCTCAGCAAATCAAATTTCAGGTCACGTAGCTATGGAAATCTGGTCATCCTAAAAAAAATGGCTCAGTCTCAATAAAAAGGTCTGTGTCCTTGTGAGACATCAATGCAATACTTCTATTTTGAATTGTTCAAGGTTTTTATTAAAATCACCCAGTTATAATTTATGCTTTAAAATCTATTGGTTTTAGTGATACAAGTATAGTGGCACTTTTACATTTACATCGAATGGTATGCAGACCCCCAGCCTTGCTAAAAGGGTCTGTGCGATTAAAGCTCTCTCTGGGACTATTGTGTTGCGAAACTAAATATTACCATTTTACCATCTGGGTTAATCTGTGGCATCAGTGCATGCACTCCAACATCTATTCTCGGGTATCATTGCTTCCTTGTTGCAGATTGTGTCAGAGAACTCAGATCCTGGGTGAAGCTCCATCTGGTCTTTCTGAGAATGAGTTTAAGAGCTGAAAAAAAAAAGATCTGAAGGAAAAAAGAAATGGTTACATGCGGCAAAATACATAAAGGTAAATAAACCAACCAAGCCTTTTTCCAAGCGAGGCATTTAAAGATTAATTTCATAAAATGATTCTAAACAAAAGCTCATGACTGTAGGATAAAGGGATTAATAGTAACTCCAGATCACGATGAAAGATAAGGCTTTTGGATTCCACTAGACCTTTAACAAACACCACACATCCAGTCACACCAGGCTGAAACTGCTGTTATTTAGTATGCATTGTGTGATTCTTGAAAAGATTTATAATCTAGGATTTATTTATATCCTATCATTTGGGAACTGGGCTTTACTCATTTGAACAGTTCTCTTTGATAATCTGTTGACATTAAAAGTTTGAAACCAAAGTGCATTTCAGCTATACAGTGGGTTAGTATAAACATGATTATATTCAAATTAACAGAGAAAAGTACTGTGTTCTAGTATGGAAACCAAACAATTTAGATTCAGATCTCTGTTTTTGAGTTAAATGAGTTAAAGTCCTGATTACATATAAACCATCTAACGCTACTAAAGTCTTTTCTCCTAAAGTTTGGATCTTCATATTCCTTTTCACCGACCTCATATGCTCTCAATTTTGTTCGTAGTCCTGAGACTGCCAAAAAGACTCAATGAAGTGACCTTCTGAAGGCACAGACAGAAGCAGGTCAGGAGCATTCATCAGAAAAAGTGTCTGATGGGGGTCAACAGGAAGAAGTAGGGCACACTCATGTCAGTGGTCCGAAGGGTCACAATCCCAAGAGTGGAGATTAACCTTTGACGATTCTCTAATTTGTCTCGGAAAGGTGAGATGTAGAGCATGGTTAGAATTTAAATGACTTCTAAAATTCAATGAATCTCATCTTTAATTACATAATGGTATGAACAAAATACCATAAAAAATATAAAAGATTTTCTTATTCAAACAAAAGAAAAAAAAACATGAAAATGAAAAAAGTCTTAAATCTTAAAGGATCATTGGGGGATCAATTTGTAATAAAATCAACAATGTTATAAAATCTGAACGTAGTTAAATTTTTTTTTTATTTGTAATATATTTCTGCTTTGCAATGCTGCAATGCTTAAACGGTCACACCTGTTTCTTGATCTCATTAGCCTCTCTATATTTCCTGTTTTCTTTTTTTTCTTCCTTACTGGTGTATTACTCATTTGTTTCGCCCAATGCCTAGAACTTTGTGTGCATTCGTGAGGGAGCTGAGGGAATGACAGGGTTTAATACCCTGCTGGGTCACTTTGAATACCGTGTTTTTCCCTTCGGGCTCATTAACCCTCTGACAGTGTTTCAAGCTTTCATTAAAGATGCCGTATTTAATGTAACTTACAATGGCTTAGTACGTTATGCTTAGTATGCCTTCGTCTACCTTGTTGACATGCTCATCTTTTCCCCTGACCTTTTTACCCAAGTGCACAATTTGCTCAAGCGACTCCTAGTGAATGATGAAAAGTAAAAACCATAAAATTTAAATATTGTTTTCACTAGTTCATATGGGGTAGCCTAGTGACGTGAGCGTGCTTTGGTGGGTATAAATGTACTAGGCCAGGGACAAGGATCAGATCCATGATTTGGGAATAGGGATGGAAGGTGGGGATGCTCAGACCTGCGTCAGTGGAAGAATAAGTGATTTGTTTGAATAGGTATGCCTAGCTTGGCTTGGTTGGTTGCACCGGTGGCTGGTCCTAATGACTCTCCCAAAATTCCTTATATAAATGTCATTTTTTTTATATTTGTGGAAAAAAGGAAAATTGACCCTTTGGAAAGCTATAAATTCCACACAGACCTTTATGTGTTTAGTATACAAGAAGAAATGTATATAAAAAAATATTCTCTTCATGGAGCGTAGAAGCCTTTCCAAGTCAGGAACAATGGAAATCCTCAGGGTGAAAGAGTAGGGAGAGATTTAGATACATCAACACCCAGACTGTAGGGAGAAAAAACTGTGAAAAAGAAATGAATTTATGAGTCCACCTGTAGCAATTTAAAAGTGCACCACTGAGGTTATATGACCCACATTCAGTCAAGCTTCGAAATACTCTCATTTTCTTTTCTATATTCAGCTACATAAATGTTTAGAAAAGAGCTCCACCTTCCACAAGAAGCCACCGAAGCGCAGACCACACAGTCTGGCAGAAACGTGACCTTGAGAACATTTCCCTCAATGGCAAAACATTTCAGCACTGACTGTGATGTCATCAGGAAATATCAGAAGCCAGGAAAGTTGTGTATTGTTTTGCTTCTGATTAAAAACCTTTTTAAAAATTATGTTTTTATCCACCGCAGGGATTAAAATCCTCTCTGACCTCCTCTGAGGCCTGCTGGTAAGCCGTTTTCCCTTCGCTCTCATTTCAGCCATGTCCTGATTGTTGATATTTTCCTCTTCCCTATAAAATAATCAGCTAGCATCTCCACTGTAATTACACAGCACCTTTTCAGATAGAGTCTAATCCTCTGGCCCTGTTAGTGCCACATTCGGCTTTAACACAGCGACATATACGCCTCACATGAGTTTGCTGCCAGACGACCGCATTGCACATGGGAGAGTGGATTAATTCTAAAAACGCACTAATCCGGCCAAATAAGTGGTTTTTGTTCACATTTTGTGGGTGCTAAAATAAAGATCCCCAAAGTGGGAATAGGGCCATAGAGTAAAATGGCACATTAAGCTGTTTTAGCAACACTATTGCATGCAAAAACAACTAAATCCACTGGACAAAACAAGGATTAAAAATCCTCAGCAGCATATGTTTCTGATGAGGAGTCCATTAGCTGGTGTTGTTTTAACCTTGAGTGAAGGGGACCGTTCCATGTCAAACCCAATAGCCAAGCTAATTGCACAGGTTGGCCATTTGACGTTTACAGATAAGAGATAAAGATGTGTGACATTTTCAAATAAACAATGTTTGTCTAAATAAGGAAAAGATATTCTGGTGTAAATGGAATATGTTTAGATGGGGGCCATGGAATTTTAAAAGTTCTTTATCTGATTCTACTGGGCACTGGAATTTTTTTAAATTGTATTTCGAAACTGTTCAATAACGAATGTTGTTTATGTAACCTTAATCCCTGGTATAAAAGTACCATTTCATGTTCACTTAATGTCACTTGCTCATTTATGTTTTTTTTTTTTTTTTATCTGCCAGTTCCCTTTTAGACTTTTAATCAGTTGAATGTCTGAATGTCTGTTAAAGAATATTGAATTATCTCGTTAAAAATGTCTGTATGCTCTAAATGCAAGAAAATCTGTTGGAAAAAAAAATCAAGGCTCAAATCCATTTAAAAAAAAGATTGCAAAAATGTGATAAAAGATTTTTAAATATATTAAATATGGAACCTATTATGGACTTTGATAAAAATTATAAGCAAAATGCTGTAAAAGATTGGAAAAGATTGAAGACATTTAAGGTAAGTCTATACGTAAGTTTCTCTTTCATTCAAAAGTTCAAATAGCTAAAAAAATTAACAAAAGAAATGTAACATTTTAGATTTATGGTGATATTTTCTGAAAATGCATACTGAGAAAAGCTGTTTTAAAAGATTTAAAAGTAGAATAGAGGTTGGGTGGGGGGGGGTAGAGAAGTGGGGGAGGGTAGCCTAAATAAAGTGTAGTTCTATTATAAACACCAGATTGAATGAGTCATTTTCTATATAAGTGTTATTAAGTTTTATAGATCTAATCAAAATGGGCAATTTAAATTAATTGGTTAAAGTGTTATAGACTAGTGTAAACATAAAAAAAAAAATTACGTTCCCCAATGGTCATATTTAGAGCTGACAGGCAGAGCTCTGAATCAAAGCCAACCGATTTCAATTGGTTTAATGAATTACTGGCAGTTACTTTTGGCACTATTCATGCAAACAGTGTCTTCGATAGAAACCACTCCATATATCTAGATTGAGTCTCTTTTTGGATGTTTACTTCGTCTTTAACTATTGCAAGCGTCAAAGGAGCAGGCAAATTGAAAAAGTGAAAATTCATGAAATTCATTTTCATGCGAATGTTAAATTAGTCTCCAGTCCATGGTGGTACTCTGCCATATAAACCATCTCCCCTGAACGCAGATTCAATTTAAACAGCAGAATGCTTGTGTAGAAATAAAGGTCCCTAATGAGTTCTCCACTAGCGATGAGCGACAGCTTCATAATAAGGCATAAATCACTACAGACAGTGGTGGTTCTTTGAAATATGGCATCTGGGAGAGCTGTCTGTGGCAGTGGAGGCCTGCTCCAATCCTTATCACCCTTTCAGGCACAGTGTTCATCATGGAATCCAGATGCCCTGTCATACATCAGGCCTTTCTGCTTGCTGACACTCACGTTCACCAAGCTGCTTCTACTTTAGCTAAACTGGAACTTCCTTGCCTTGCTCCAACCTCACCTCTGAGAAATGCACGTAAAATCATTTTACTGCTTTTCCATCACAGTCAGGCCCTTGCCTGTGCTGAGGCACATCTGTGAGTGCTGAAACCTCTGAGGCATCGTCATTTCAAGGCTGCCAGTTGAAGGTGCCCCCTAAGGACTGTGATGGGTTTGATTCATCCCACTTTTGGAATTGGTCTTTAGTTGACTTGCCTGAATAGATGGCTTTTACACTGATTTGCTGTATTTTATCAATTCAATTTCTAATAGTGCTCCTGCGTCAACAGCATACAAACGTTTCTATAATAATACATATATTCCTATGCATTACGTAATGCAATCTGCGATCAGGAAATATCCAGAAAACAACAATAGATTCTGAATGCATCAAAGAACTGCTGTGTTTGCTTCTTGGATTATGGGTGTTTTACATGACTTTCCACTTGCTTGAAACTGCTACTTCATGCGTGCGACCAAATTCAGTGTTGTGCTTGTCATTTTCATGATGACACAATGACAGACCAATCAGAGCTCACATATGTCATGCTTGATCGGCCAATCAAGAGAATTGTGTCAGTTCTAGAACCTCCTTGAATGGAGTTCCAGAAATGGTATCGGTTTTATTGGAAAAGCCATTAAAACCATGCTGAACTGGAATGAACTGTACCATATCGTACAGCGGAAAGTTGCCATTAGTTGTGTCTAGTCATCATTACAATAACAGATATCTACAACTGTTATCTGACTAGTACTTAAAACGTTAGAGATATCTTGACATTCATACAATCTGCATTAGTCACAGGAAGCTGATCCTCTGTGTAGATGATTGGTAGGAGAAAGTATTAGCATATTTTTCGTGGAAGTGCTTAACGAATGCGCTGAATGCTGCAAGGCATATATTGGGAATATTTCAACTCTTGTTGAACAGTTGACAAATAACCCAAAGAATGATACATATCCTAAAGGTAAAAACTAAATATTCAAAAATAGCACTAAATCAATTAGAACAACTGACAACATTAATTAATAGTAAATTACAATGAATAATAAGTTAAAAAAATATATATATATATTAAATGTTTAAAATACTGACATCCTAAATGTTGTTTGATGTTATCAAAAAGCTCACGCATGTGTCTCCAATTTGTTGGCTCAAGAACCATAACATGATGCAATATTGCAGGTCAAAGCTAGTTTCCAGACCTAAATCCAATAAATGAATCTTTGGAGGTACTCCATATACACAGTCCTGAACCCCATCAGCATGGACGAGTGGCCCAAAATTGCCCCTGCAGCATGTGCAAACTTGATGAAGGGCTTTGGGAACTTGTTGACATCTGTATTTGTCGACAAATACTTCTTTACCAAACATTTTTGACTCAAGTGATCAAATACTTATTTGACAATAATTTACAAATCAATTGTTAAGAAATACAACAGTGTGATATCCTTGCAAAATCACAGGGTGATTAAATACTTACTTATAAGAGTCAATGAAACCTTTCAAATAAATAGGATTGGCTGGAGTTTTACTATGTTATGGGTAAAACAAAGTGAGCGTCATCCATTCCAAGCTTGACATATGTGCATCTGTGAGGGAGCATGGCTGTAGAATGAAAATAAGCTCCACCTTCCCATGTAAGTCAATGGCAAATGAGCCAACCATCAAAGCAAAAACATTTGGAGAATTTTTGATAGATTTTAGTACAGTGCAAAATTAAAATGATATCATGTGATCAGCACTGAGTATGTGCAGTCTTCACTGTCTTGTCAGAGAAAAAAAAAATGACACAAATTTTGCTAATTTATTCATGCTAAAAAGTGACGTGGCATCCATGTTTAGAGTCTAAATAAACGACTTTTCATTCCTCTTTTTGATGTACATTACAAAAAGGGCCTCATGGAATTCAAGGTAAAACTCTGGAGAGCATTGCAGCATTGATAACATGTTAAAACATCCCTTTCCTTTATAAAACACACCCCTCACCCACAATTATCAAAGTAAAATTGCTATCAAGCAAGCCAAGAACATCATCTCTCTTTCTACTTTCAATTTTTTTCTCTGTGTAGCCTTTATAAATGAAAGAGACACATATAACTGACAGAAGATGCACTTGCTTGCATACATGCCTATGAATATATTTACACTTCATTTGCTGAACCCACTTGATGATTAGATTTGCAAAACGTCTTTTGAAAATATTCTGCAGACTCTTCCAGCATGTTCCGTGTCTAATTTGAAGCAATGGAAAGTGTCCATTATAATCATCACCAAAATCTGAAGGCCATCGGCCAAACTCAATTATCTGCCCAAAGGCAAAGATGAAGCCCAGTGTTTACACTGTAACCCCCTGGAAACCCACCGAGCTGCATGGTTGCACACCACCTGTCACACAGAAGCCATGTCTGTTCTGTCCACAGTTTTCCCCAAGTATCAGACGAGAGAGTGATGAGTTCAGTCGTTTGTGCTCCCATCAGTCCACCATTATCTTAAATCATCAGCAATTTCTCCTTGGTCATGTCCTGATCCCAATCGTGACCTGCAGCATCTCCTCTACAGTCTGCCCAAGCTTGGTTCCCAGTCGGCCCATGGCCAGCCGTTTATTTCATAGCTGTGTGCTCATGCTCTTATCGGGGCCAAGAAAGAAACTGTATTCTCAGTTATCTGATGGGCTTTCATGGGGGTGCCAGGCACCAACAGTCACAGTTGGTTACACGCTGATTCCCCACATGAAGCCATGCTTTGGCGATAATGAAATTCACCTCTAAGGATAAAGTCTGTGAGGAAAAAGACTGGGCAATTACTCAGACCTGTAGACTTTGTAACATATTGGTTGCAGTGCTAATGGCTCCACCTCGGTTCACATATACTGTAGTTCAGCACATACACATGCTTTTAGTTAAAGTAAGGGAGAGAACACTCTGTAAAATTCTTGAATAGCCATCTGCTGGAAATATGTATATATTTTCACCCCCCCCTCCACCATGTGTATATTTTTCTACCCACAAGCCCAAATTTTATGATTTACAGTTGACTCTCTCCCAGTGAAACATACTAAGCAGGAACAACTGTCCTAAAAAAACCTTATCTCTTAGACGCCATTTAAATTACCTTTAAAACAATTTTTTGTGGCAATGCTTGATCTAATTTTTGTTTTCAACACCAATCATTCCACTACAACCTGGAATTGTATTACATTTAGTAGATTTTTACAGTCATATATATAGGTTTTCACCACTAGATGCAACGGACGGCACCATATTGGGCTCTATAAAATTTAACTGAAAGACGATCATGCATTTTGTGTCATGATTCATGTAAAGTTCCTTTAAAAACAAAATTTTCAAAACTAATAAGCTTTTTGAACCGTACACACTATATTTGAATTTACAATTAAAATGAAAATAGCAAAGACTTCTAAGAGGTAAAAGTTCTCTGTGAACACAACAAAGAAAGAAAATAAGTTCATTTCCTCTTTTAAAGTTGGGATCAAGAGTCAAATCAAAGTTAAAGATAACTTTGATGTCATTTACGGAAATGGCTGAAGTAGTCAAGCCGCAACGAAATAATTATGACCTTGGGAAAGGAAACAGATTGTTTAAGACCTTTTCATTTGTTCACATTTTCCTCTTCCAAATATCTGATGACCCAATACACATTTTCTCTGTGTCTCGCGTATCCTCTGTGATTTTTGTAAGTGGGTAGCTATGAGGTATAGACGCAAGACAATCAATAGCTAAGAAATGTGTGCAAATGATGAAAGATGAGGTGAAAACACAGCAAATTAGACAGCATGACGTGTTTTCATATCTAAAAAAAATATTCTTACTTAAACTGGGAACTTCGTGGAAATGTTCACGAAGGAGATAAAGAGAGAGAGTTGACAGAATGAAGCTGCGCTTACTCAATCAAATGAAAGAATAATTTATCATAAATCAAATGATGAAATATCTATCTGTCATATTACAGAGAGAGGAAATGTCAGAGGAGTCAGGAATAGATTTGCAATGCTGCGTGCATTACTCTCTCAAGCCAATGTCACTGGGTGGAATCTCATTATTAAACAGGAGGAACAGCGATATTTTAGCCAAAATCTCACTCCTTGCTCATAAAAATCCTGCTTGTTTCCTTATTAAAAAGGCTTTTGTTCAGTCCACTCTCATCAGTTTAGAATGTGCAAATGGTCGTTTGGCTCAGTCTGGCCTTGAGAATGAGAAATGCCTCGGAGCCTTGGCACTAAGGTGCAATAATGTCTTTGATTTATACCGCTCTTATGTCAGCAGATTTAAGGTTGGAATATTGTATGACCCCCTGTCACTGCCAATGCACACTGAGCCGAGGAGAGCGAGTGAATGGCGTTTGATTTATTTCCATTTTTTTCTCCAACCCCCTCATGCGTATTGAAAGTCATTTTGATTTAAAATGATCAAAGCATGGAAGGCTTCAAATTTAAGGTATCAGAAATAAACCATTTATGGAAGTGATTGATTGCTTGTGTTCGGAGACACATTTTTTATGGTTGAACATTCATACATATTCAGTGCTTTATTTGCATTGTTCAGAGAAGTGCAGCCTCAATCAATGACAAATAGGATACAGAGAACTGTGGCAGCTGATAAATCCAATCCACATTAGCGCAGTCTATTGGTTGATTGTGTTCCAGGGCACATGGCTGTTTATCACATGGATAATTCGTTTTGATTAACTCCTCTGAATGCACATCACTGGAAGCCTTTTGAAGTGCATCAAACATTGCGTTTCCTTCAGGGAATAAACGGTTTATTTATCTGTTTATTATTTCTCTTTTCTTTTATTTGAATAGGTAAAGGGGGCTTGATCCGGGAGAAAGGTGACAGCAGGCTTTTGTATGCCGCGGGCATGTACGCATGGACAAAGTGGTGAATGTTGATGAATACGAGGGTGGAAGACGTGTCTCAGGAAGAGACAGGAACCCAACAATGCTAAAACAGAGCCTAAGGTGCTTTCACTTACTGCATCCACAGATGGTCCGGGAGTGCGGATATCCCTCTGGAGATTGTCAACGTTGCCAAAAGATCACAGGATTCTTGACTTAGCTGCCCAATTGTGCTTGACTTGAAATTCTATATAGTACGCACTTTTACATCGCATGGGTCCTATTCCTGGTACATGGCAGGCCTGTTGCTGCGCTTGCATGTATGGAATGATTGAAACTTCCTTTAAATGGATTGGCTGGCTTATCAGTGAGACACAGTTGTTTGGAGGACCCTTATCTTGACTTGTAACATCACTATGATAAGTTATGTCCCAGCCCAGCATGTATTAAGACTGTCTCAGCATGCAGACGTTGCAGAGAGCCAGCTGATCCCCCAAGCTGCCCTAACAGATTGATGCTTCTGAGAAAAGGGAGACGCCAGGTACCTGATATCAGTCACCAAATGCTACCCCCCCCCCTCTCGCTCTTTCTCTCTTCCTCTCAATATTTGCTCAACAGATTCCTGTCTTTACTGTTGCTTAAACACTGATTAACCTAAATTAAGACCAATAAATAACTTCAAATCGTAAAGTTTTTGGTGCAGCCTAATGCCAGGTCCTGAATGCATGATTTTAACCACAGTTTTGAGTCATAGACAGGTTTTTTAGTAACCTCATGCAAATCGGGACTCATTTAAATGTGTGACAATTGCTCCGTGTGAACTACCAAAGAGTCCTTCTGAGATAGTCGCAGGCCGGTCAAGAGATATTTGCCATACTAAATATCTGGAGCTGCCATTGAGCATCTGCTATTACCTGCATCCAACAGGAGAGTCACATCCAAGGAAACATGAACTTGCGGAAGAGAAAGGCAAAGACGGCAAAATCAACAATGGTTTTGGTTCAAAAGGAGCTTCTTGTCGGTCTATTTGGACCCAAATATTAAATAAAAACTGTCGCTGATCTGTCGTGCAGTATAAAATGAATCAATGACTGGAAGCTTCTCTGGATAGTCCTTTAGTGTGAAAGCATCTGTGACATGACGTCTCTGGGTTAAGATTGGACCAATAAATAACTTTAAATCGTAAAGAGGTAGTTGACTTAGATTTGCAGCTTTTTATCCAGCCTAAAACCAGGTTAAGGCTGGACGATTTTAGCCCCAATTTGAGTCAGAGATAGGTTTTGAGGAATCCAATGTGACTGCTCAAATTGGGTTTGTGCATGCATGTGAAAGTTGCACAGTGTTAACTCTTAAAGACTCGTTTTGAGAGAGGCGTAGGGGAGTTGCAGGCAGGTCGTGAGATATTTGCCGTGAAATATCTGGAGATGTTGGCGAGTGACAATCATGTAGTGTGAAACTTCTGACTGGAAATGACGTCTGTGATCACCTGCAGCCAAAGAGGGAGCCACATCCAGGGCAATGTGAAGTTGTGGAGGAGATACAAAGGCATAGACAGCAAATATCACCATTGGTTTTGGTTTGGAAGGGGCTTCTTTTCTTCAATATTTCTTTAATTTCTTCTCTGTTGTCGTCTTCTTTTTCCTTCCTTCCTTCTTCTTCCCTGTTATCTGTGGGAAATTGCTATGAAAAAGTGGTATGAGCGCGACGGAGTTCTTTTTCGTTCCCACGAAGATGTGTGAGATGTGTGAGCTTCCGTTGGCACCCATGGTTTTCGATTGAAGTCTTTGCTCGAAACTTTGGAGCGAAAATAGGATGAATAGATGCCTTAATGGCATTTTTTCAAAAGTAATGCTGCATGACACCCCCTGTCGTTTATTTATCATTCATCAATGACTGGATGCTGCTCCAGATAGTCATACAGTGTGAAAGGATCTGTGACACAAATGCTCTGAAGATCATGCCGTCTGAACCCGGTGTAAGACTGTGCTTGTTGAGCTTTGAAGAGATTAAATTTAGCAAAAAGAAGTTGTTAAAGGATAACAGACATTGTCAGGAAAGCAGATTAGTGGATATACAGACAGACAGAAAATACAGGAAGATGGACAGCAAGCAAGATAGATCTCTCTGAACTTGTGCATGTGGCTTAAAAATTCTCCTTTAGTGATTCACACAGAGAAAAAAAGCACAGAGGTTTTCAATAACAAAGAAAACACACACTCATCAATAAAAACTTATTTGTTTCAGCTTTTCTGTGACATTCAAACTGACATTTCTTTCAAAACAACACTCATTTGGATTAGATAAACTTGGATTCGGTGAGTCAGAAGAGTGACACAACACACTAATTGGGAAGATTCACATCAAAATAAACCTTTTATTTCTTAGCATAGAATAAATAAACAAGTACATCGGTACCCCGAGATACGAAATCAATCCATTACAGTGTGACGTTTGTATCTCAAACATTTCGTATCTTGAAGTTTTACATGTAAAACGCCTGATCAGTGCAATGGCTCTCAGAAACAACAGTATAAGTAGATGAAAAAAATGGAAAATCAGAGAAAAATCAAGAAATGTTACTTCAATTGTTAAATCTACACATTGTTAATGTAATAAATGATAATAAAACACAATAAAACACATGCAAAATACGTAAAATGTACACAAATGTGAAACCTCACCTTGAGTGAAGCGATGAGTCGGAGGAGGTGGAACGGATGGCAGAAAACATTACGGCACCATGTATGAAAGTTAACATTCTCAAGATATTTCACAAATTGCTGACACGGTTTCAAGTACGAGTGCAAACGGATGGAGAGAGCACTTCTGAGAACGCGTGACTGTGTTTCTCTAAGTTGCGCTGCAGAACAGCACTTTCCACGTTATAAAAGTTATTTCTTTTACAACACCTTGACTCTAACATTTGTTATAGCACATTATTGGTAAACTATACATAATGTTTCGTTGTGTTGTTGACGTGTTTGAAGCGTATCAGACCTATTTTGCACTGGGAGATAGGAGCGCCAGGACCCAGAAGCGCAGTGAAACGTCATACTAACAAATGGATAATAGAGCAGATCTGCTTGTGGTTGTTCGCATCTAGAAGCAGAAAATTTCCCGCAAAACCTTTCGTATCTCGAACATTTCATAACTCGAAGCAATCGTATCTCAGGGTACCACTGTACCTGAGATGTCTCTAAACAGGACACAACAGTATCTCTAAGAATCTTTATTTTACCATAAAGACTGTTCTCAAAAAGCATGGCTGGAACTTCAAATTTACAATCCCTCTCTTACAAAGTCCCATTGTGTTGGATGAAGTACTGAGTGCTGAATGGGCTCTATTCACTGCAGCTGGTTTTATGATGTGTAAAAGATAAGTGGTCCAATGTCTCTGAGAGTGACGACTCTGATCTGAAAAACAAAAAAAAAACCCTAGGAATGCCTTATGTGCTGCTTATCCATTGATTTCACACCACCATTCATCTTGACACAAAAACCACCCGTACTCACAATAGACTTTTGTAGAAGCTTCTTAAGCTGTAGTAGTACTCTTCAGGCTTATTTCAATTTTAATTGAAATTCATGGTTTAGGTCAGTTCCCTGGATATGAAAAATATATATTAGCCTAAAAACACAGCCAGTTCAAAAACAAGGCATAAATCACTAGTAATTGTCTCCATACTTGATCTTGATTTTTTTTTTTTTTTGACAATCAACCTTGCAGACATGTGCGCAGCACAGCAGAGTCTGGATAAACTGACAGCTGACATCACCCCAGGCTGCCAAGTGACGTTTCTTGGCAAAGCAACCTTCTGCTCAGTCAACAGTGTCTTCCCAATGACTTTCCATATGCCCTCTGACCATTACATCCTTTTTATTTATGTATTCACTTCCTTAATTTTTGCCCTCAGCCTGACTGTTGGTTCAGAGTAGACGCTTACCGTAAATGTTTTCTGACATTTGTCATTTCCATCCTAGAAATGAGAACGGAGAATGTCATGCTTCTTTAATTCAGTTTGGCGACTATCTTTTAGCATTTAAAATTCTAACAGGGGCAATGTGTTTGTGTTACTAGGCATTTTTCCACTTTATACGCAAGTCTTTTCACACACAGAGATGGTCTGTGCTTGTTTTTCTTTGCAGAGCTAAACTGCAAATGCATTCGTATCCACGGTATACAATAGTTTTTTATCCTACTGAACACAGAGATTTCTTTCTAGCAAGTGAACAGCTGAGACAAACGTGTAGGGGGCTTTAAATGGTTAAGAAACAGGCAAATAAGTTGAGGTTGAGAAAAAATTATCTGTGCATGGCAAGATTGAGTACAGCAACAAGACAAAAGGTAGTTATTCAGCATCAAGTCTTTCAGCATCAGGTCTTTACCAACACTGCACAACACAAATCAACTTTGAGAGTAAAACGCTAATGCAAAAAAAAAAAACAAAGACTGCAAATTAAAAGAAAATTTTACATTTTGTGCACAAATAAAGCACAAATATTCAATTGGGGTGTAGCACTTTTTTACATTTTTAAAAAATTCACTTTTTTACATTTTTTTTTTGTAGCAGATCTAGTAGAGAATCTAGTTGATTTGTGCCCTATTGGGCCACCATACTTTCCTGGACAAAGATTTCCCAGATTGGGGTATTTTAATAGATATATTGTGATATTTTAACAAAATGATATTTTGTTCAACCTCTTTTGAAGAAGCACAAAAACACAGTTATGTACTGCCTGGAGAAATCCAGCCAGACGTTTCTTTCTCTTTATGCAAGAGTTGCTGCAAACTCCATTCCTCTGACATGGGAGGCCAAGCGACTCAATTTGCAAGAATATATGTGCAAAGATGAAGCATGGTGGAGGTTTCTTAAATGTTTTGGGTTGCATTTTTGCAAAATAAGTTTGAAATTTTGTCAGTTCTCAAAGTTGAAAAATACAGATTTTATAATGCAAAATCATCAGTATGATCGGTCTCAATTTCATTCTGCATCATACCAATTAGGATAACCAGTTTGCTTTCTGTGGAGTGTACTGGGATGTCATCAAATATTGAAGCTGTTACTAATCTCCTTTTCTTTGTTTCATCCTGTAGATATTTTGACGCTCTTTCGATTGATAATAAGTCAATGGTGACGTTTGGCCAATCTTAAAGCTAGGGTTTGAATACTTTTGCAGAGTGATTGGTATGTCCTCGCACACACTGATAACTTCCCGTGTGGTGAGTTTGAAGTTTCTATGTGTTTCTTAGTTTGTGTTACATCTTGCAAAGCTTGACCCCATGCAAAGTCAATGAAAACATTTCCCAGCATTCCCTACAATTTCCCAGAATTCCTTTAGGGGTACGAGTGTAAAAAGATAGCAACTCAATTCAGAAAACATTGGAGGTCTGTGAAAAGTTTGGTGGTTGTAGCTCAAACAAGATAGGAGGAGATAGTGTTCGAAATCTGGCTAAGAAGAAAATGATGTAAGTAGTTAGACGCGATACACAAGAAGGAACAAGAATAACAATATGTTTAGGAGCGATGACAACATGTTAAAAAAAGATTAATGGCTGTTTGTATTTACAATAAAAAGAGTGTTAAATACATTTAAACTAGCGTGTCAGGGAAAGCCCTAAACACTCTTCATCTTTTTCCTGCCAGCCAGAGCCACTACAACAATTTTCATTGTACCAAGAACGAGAAGTACTGGAATTGTTTGTTCATTCATGCAAAAAAAAATTAGGACTTACATTTATTTAAGCCTAACTAGCTCATAAAATGATGAAGTCTGGCCATTTGTTTCCAACAGCTCACTGTACAGCTACACTACATTGGCTTCAGAATAATCTCCAACAAGACCTGCGTTTTTGACATTGGGGGCAAGTCACAAAGGGATACGGAGAACATGTAAACTCCAGTCAAGAAGGCCCCTCAACAAGACTTCAACTAAGAACCAAGAGTATGGCACTTGGCATTTACAGGCAGTGATATAGGCTCACGTCTGCTTAGCTTCTGAAATCAGATGCAATCTGGTGCGTGAGCAGACTGTGACATTTCGAATCCCGGTGGCAGCCAAAAACAGAACATAATTCAAATGGAATTGCACTATACCCACAGAGATCGGCAGAACATATGTATAGCACAACCACCACTTTACTATTTTAAACAGCCTCAAACTGGGATGTTCATCACATCTCCACATTTTTAAAAGGGTTCCCATCGAGCTCAATCTTCCCTTTAAACAGATGCAGAGATTAATCACTTTCTAGGGTGTTAAACACTCCAAACTTGCCCTTGAGGAGTGAAGGGTCTATTCACAAAATCTCTATTAAGGGAAATATATGCCATGCACCAATTAAGGTAGCAAGAGTGCTTGCAGAGATCATTAAGCAGGTTAGTGACTGGCTCAGGGGCTCTTCACAGGAAGGACCAACACTCCAGAGAGTGAAAGAGCACAGGGTGGAGCACAAGGGTCTTCTTCACCTTGGGGGATGGCCACATGGACCAGACAAGCCTAATGTCTTTCCCTAAAAAAGAGGGCTTTGTTGGAACCATTAGTGAATTATTCAAATCTACGCTCCCCCGTAGAAACACAACAGTAGAGCTTCATCTCTCCAGGACTTGCTGGAAAACAAATGATAATCGTAACTTGGTGATAATTTGCTACAGTAGGGGGCAAAGTAGAAGACATATGTGCTAGCTGGTCAAACATTAAATGACAATGTTCTATTACAACATTTAGTTCTAGATAGCTGCCAACAGAAAGATTGCTAAAGAAGCTGGTGGCCAAGATGTGCAAATGTTATTACAAATTTTACAAGATCAAAAAACAAATACGTTTACTTAAATAAGTTTAAGAAAACAGATTTAGAAGATCCAGAAACCTTTAAAATTTTGCAAAACACATTCACATGTTCCTAAACTGGAAAAAGAATCTACTAAATACAGTTTTGCTATTTTCGGGAGGAGTTATTAGGGATGTGCCTCAGTATTTTTATTTAAAACATATATTATATGCAACTACATAAACCAAATCGTCTTTTCAATACCTGAGATTCGTCCCGGGGCCCCTTCTTCCTCCCACGTGGGGCCTTTTGAAGCACTTTTGTTTCACTCAGCCATCCATGTGAGACACACATGGTTGGAATCATACAAAAATGGGCACTATTCCATGTAAAGCTGACAAAATATCTGAGTTGTGTATGAATAGACCTGTTGGCATGTGTTTACAATAAAAAAAAATAAAACAACTCTTTGTGGTACTGAACACGACTGTCAATTCTGGATTTGGTACATTCTTTTTTAGGAATGTGTACACTTTTAAAAGTCACGTTTAACAAATTTGTATTGCAGCTCTTAACCACCATAGGTTTTAAATGCTAAAATGTGAAACAAACTTATGAATGGTCAGGAGACATGCCTCCTAAAAGATGCATTATGTGACTTCACAGTATATGGATGCTGCCAACCGAATGTCCCTAGAGGCCTCTGTACTTTATCTACATGAATGGATTTTAGCAGAGATGGTGCACAGAGCCAGTGATAGTCACTTTAAATGACCCATATCCTCATCTTTTATACATCCTGACCCTCTTTTACGGTTAAGCCATGCATTCCTGCTTCCCTGGGTGAAAGGCATATGATAAGATAAGGAGATATGTACATGTCTCCATCCTTCTTTCTTGTTAAAACTATCTGTGGGTGGGTGAGAGGTGGGAGTTGTTGGGTGAGGTTGCATGTGGTTAATGGTTGTTTTTGCATGGAGAGAAACAACATAATTGCGTGGGTTAATTGAGTTTGTCTTGTTGTGTGAACAAAACATTGTACAGTCACTCAATGCATAATTGCTTCTGTCAATCTCAACTGTGTCTTGGAGGACAGGGTTGAAATTTTGTCATTTTAAGTTAAGACCAAGTTGGTGTTGGAAACAACAGTAATTAAAAAGGCATCACACTCTTTTTAAACTTCAGCTTCATGTTAATGATCAACAACACTAGTTTTACTGGAGCAAGGCGTTTCTAAGCACATAGAGTGTAAACAAACATGTTGCTGGTTCATAACTAATGCTTATGTGTTGAATATCTTCCCCTCAGGCTATCCTCCATACTGTTGTCAACCCTTCAGGTGTGTGAGATCATCTATCCCTGATGCTTCTCCACATGAAATATTCTGGTTGACCAGATACAGCCAACTTACAACTTCTCCCTTTTCAAAACCAACTCTAGACAGCATATGTTTGTTTTTAGGGCTGTTTTTACAGGTTGCAAAGACAACAATCCGTCTTCTTTGAACCCCATTCTTTGCATACTCTTAAATGTTTGCATTTGGCAGATGTATTTATCTAAAATGATCCTTAAAGGAAGAAACAGAGTCTGAATTTCTCTTTTTTTTACATCTTGAATTCTATTATAAGCCTTTTGATCCTTTTATCCAGCTCATCTTATCATCAAATCTCAAAAAATTTTGGTGGCATTAGCTAATTAGCATTGAAGGAATGTGTAATTCCTAGAGGTCTGTAAGAGTTTCCGAGATTTGTGCGACATCACACATCTGACTGAATGAGTGGCGCCAAAAAGTTTCACGTCATATCAGTTAATAACAGTTTATCGCAAGGACGTTAGTAGGATGTAAAAGAGCCAATCGGGGGTGCTCATACCACATTTTCATAGCACCTTCACACAGGACACAGGAAAGAAATAGCACCCCACAAATCTTCTCTTTTCTCTATACTTTGGTCAAACAGCTCCTTTTGATCAGCCAGCAAAAGTATAAACAGCTCTACATTTATTTTTTCTGTGTTCTTTAATTGCTTCTCAGTCGTTGTCTTCTTCTTTCCTGTTTCCCCGTGTGGCATGGAGTGCATCTGTTGTACTGCAAACGCCATCTTCAGGCAGCGAGCTTTATTGCATCTATATTTCCTCAACTCAACGAAAAGCACCTTGCTGAGAAGCCATCCAAAGCCATATTGGATCAGTGTGTAGAGGCCTT
The DNA here is from genome assembly GCA_007224835.1 of Danionella cerebrum. Taxonomy (NCBI): domain Eukaryota; kingdom Metazoa; phylum Chordata; class Actinopteri; order Cypriniformes; family Danionidae; genus Danionella; species Danionella cerebrum. The sequence goes on from SRMA01025088.1 coordinate 140,313, forward strand.
AAGGGTGTAAAAGGTTGTTTAATATAGAAACTTTAGCACAGACACACAAAATACATATCAATAAATTTTCCCACTTATTCCAAATTCATAAAAACACAGCATGTGCATAAATCGGCCAATAAAAAAATCATCATACCTTGCAAGCTACAACTTTTTGCTCATTCAAAATAAATCCCGCATTTTATGAATCTTTAATTGATTAAAAGGATAATAAAAAATGACAAATTTGTACTTTGTATAGCTGTAACTTTTTTATGCATGTCTATTTAAATAAAACGGGGAAAATAAAAAGGCAAAACCCAAACTTCAAAAAATTATTAGTGCGGATATGTCATGTGATTGCTAAGAAAAGGACAAAATCTTGAGGAGGTGTATGATCTTGTTAAAGGGGGGCCCTTTAACAAGTAAATGCCTGCATAAAAAAAACTGCATAAAAGACCAACTTTTTGTTGCAAAAGTGTGTTTATTTTATAATATTAAATCATTAACATATTTTCATATTATTAACCAGTGGATTAACAGAGCCAGACAGTGCTTAATCACCAGTCATTGCTGCTTGCAGCTATGTTTTAAGAACCCCAACATTTTTTTTCATTGCTAATTCTAAATAACCTTGTGATGTCAAAGATTCTTTTCAATCTTTACATCAGATTGTAAATAATGAAATGTGTGAAATAAAATAATACTGTGAAGGGGTCATGGAAGATGCTGTGAGTTCATCTTACCATCGTCTTGTACTTTATCCTTTGAAATTACTCCAAGAGTATGAGCACATCTAATCATTTAACAGCTCGGAAGATTTTCCTTAAAAAAACACAAACATAAATTCAGCAAATAACTAAACAAACTACTTTAAATATGTTGGTTAATTCTGCGGCAGTATGATGTAATGCCTGCACATCCTTTAACACATTCCAAAGATTGTCATCCATTCCTTAGAAAAACCAACGATCTTTAAAACCCATTTTAAATGAATATGTTCAGTTAATTAAGGCCTTGTTAATTCACACCTGGCTCTTCTGATATTTTGACATTAATTTGATGAGTTAATTTTACCGAAGGTGCGCTATTAGATACATACAAGTACCAGTGTTCAAAATAGTTGCATGTATAGATAATTATAGTGCAATCCGGTACACCAGAAAGAAAATAAACACTCTGCTAATTTAAACAGCCCACAAAGCACAAATTATTTTATAATTAACTGAACTATCCTGAAAGATGATGCGAAACCTAAATCCATAAACGTTTATAAATATTCATATAATATAGGCCTGATTTGTCCATTGTACTTAAGCCTTAAAAGTCTGGAGCAATTTCTACAACTTTACAATTTGCTGCAATAAATTTTTTGCAATAAACAGGTTTTTGTGGGACCCAATCTGACAAAAAAATTACTTTTGTCCCCCCCCCCCCCCCAAGAAAGCAAAGACAAGGTCAAAACAATGTGAACATAATATTTAAGAAAAACCAGTCGAACCTCTCCTAAACCTTATACACGGTTTTTGCGCAATTGTGTTTTTTTATGTGCTTTGAAAAATACAAGAACTTTGAAAAATACTAGCCATATCACAGGTCTTGTACTTCCAAGGGTTATCCTTTCTTTTCACCACTAGATGGCACTGATTTGTTGTCTGAAAGATGATTGTGCATTTTAATTTGAATTACCTTTGATATTATGTGTCATACATTTTGTAACCCTAGACATTATAGTTGAAATCAAAATTAAACAATAGATGAGTTGCATTATTTCTATTTAGTTGCTTTTTTTCAATGAGAACAGTTAAAGAGAACAGTCACTAAAATAAAAAGTAAAATTCATTCATTTTCCAGCCTGGTTATTCCTCTTTTTTTCAGGTGACAGGGATCTGCCAGTGCCAATTTGCAAGTTGCAAATTTGAAAATGTTGGCAATGACAACTCATTGGATTTAAGGTTTAAAATGAAAACATAAAATATTAAACCTTTAGGGTAAAATTACACGATTTTGATGTGGAGGGCAGCACATTTGTGCTGTGGGTCTCTGTTTCGAAGCCAGCCAGAATGTGTGTGTGTGTGTGTGCGCGTGTGTTTCCCTGTTCACAGTGTACCCCACCCAAAGTGCCCTGCAGAACTCTGTGACCCTCTGACGAAGAAGCGGGTAAATAAAATACATCCCCTATCCAACCAAACACACGTCATGTATGACACCAATTCGAATAATATCGGCAAACAAAAAGAAACAAAAAAATATGTTGATACATGGTTCTGTCACACAAGCATCTCCAATGTGCAAAGAGAATGAAACTTAATAATTAGTCATCACTGTAGCCTTCATCTGAAGTGACTTCCATCACTGTCACGGCGCTCAGGCGGCTTTGCTAGAATTGCTCAAAAAGCACCTATGGCTCAGTGAACCTGTGCCATGCACTGAAGCAGCTAATGCTTGCTGCGAGCTAGAAGAAGAAAGAGTGGCTTTTAAGTCTCTCGTCCTCCAGTGAATCTCTGGTGGAGAGCATGCTCTGCTGGGTATTCCCACAACCCCAGCCCTCCAAAATAAACTCTTAATGAGAGGTTTATGAGGCACTGGATGCCTCACGGGCCAAAGCTAATGTATATGAGAATAAAAGCAGTCACTCCGTGCTCTGTGGAGAGATCAGGCCACCCGAGGTGATAGCAGGGTCTGCATACTGAGGTGTATGAGCCAACATGTCAGTTTCTCTCAGAGCAAACACTGTCACTGCTAATTCTACAATGAGCATGCGATGGAGCCCTGCAATGACACTAAACAATTAGGCAGATGTTCTCAGCAGCCTCCTGAGCCAGGGTAATAAAACATACTGCCAGCACAAGTTATTTCACAACTCAGAATCTCAACCAGACAGGAAACATGTTCCTAGCATTAGCTCTGATTATATGAAGCAGAAGAGCTAATGGCTCCATTACAACAAAAAAAGGAAGATCTTAGAATTATTTTGCCCATTATGTCATAATTTAACATTCGAAAGGCAACTTTTAAGCCTTGGACATGACACTATAGTTGTAACACAAAAAATGACACTCTTTACGTATGGTGGAAGCTAAAATGCAAGGCAAGTGATTATCGTTGGCAGTACAAGCGGATCCAAGGCCAATCGATTGGGTTGACTTAGGGTTAGGAGAAGTGGACATATTCATCCACACTCGCCTCTTTTTCTCCAGGCTGCAGTCAGACCCATCACTGTAAGCACGCATCAGAAATGACGGTGCAAAAAAAAAAAAAAAGAAAGAAATGGCGGTGCATTTTTATTGAGAATGAACATGAATATTAAATTAAAATGTGTTAAATTACGTTACATTAAAATTAAAAAATGTGTTCACGCCTGCAGTCAGAGTTCAGAGATGTCTTCGCCGTAAAAATAATAATGGTGCAAAAATATTAAAATTCAATACACCAGAACCTGGTGCTTCAGTTTTACTTCCAATCAGGGTCGCAACATTAAAATGAATTGAATTAAAAGTTAAATTTGCATGTTCCATTTGATACTTATTGTATTGTGAGTAGAGAATATCACGTAAGAAGTTTTTTTTTTCTTTTTTTACAAATAAAATATATATCACATTTTTGCAGTTTTAAGATACAAATTGTGGTTTTGTCTTTCTGACTTTTTAAAGTTTTTTAATTGTAATATATACATTTATTTAAGTTTGTGCTATTTTTGTGAACATTTTTTACATAATTTATTATTTAAATAGTTTCCTTTACATTAATTTATTATTTGAATCAACTTTTAGCACATTTTGAAAAAAAAAAATAGCATTTTTCTTACTTTGTCCTTTTTGAATTTGTTATGATTATTGGACATAAAATACGAAAAAAGTGTAAATTCCAAATTTGTAAAGGGATATATATACGACTGTTGAGTCAGGGTCGTATGTAACATTGAGGGTTTTTTTTCCCACAGCTTCTTCTTTTTTAAGCAGGATGAATATTTTTCATATAGAAAGAAGAAGTCTGAGGATTTCTCTCCGTGTGTTGGCGAATATTTCGAGGACTGTCCCTTCAAAGAACTGTACTATTCTGAAAGTATCACACATCATCCTTCAGCTTTTATAACTTCAGATATCTTGATCTCTTTAACACTCTTTCTACAGCGTCTCTCTTTTTTTAGCACTGACACTTGAAGTGTGTTACAGCTCAATCTACACCAGATCCAAACAAGCATTTGCATTCATTGCGCACCATGTGAATAAACAGATGCAATGTATAAGGCTGGCTTTTCTTGAACACTCTTGACAAATCTGTCACAACTTGTCAAGAGCAACTCTGTAAAATGGTGTGTGAAAGCCTAGGCGGAGAAAAAGAAGTGAGACAGGTGCGTACTCTCGGCTCAAACTCACAGAGCTGGGTTTCTCATAGCCGTGAGGTAGTTTAACTTGTGAGAGCACATATAGGGAAATGACAGCACAGACAGGGCCAGAAAAGTGAAGGGTGAAACCAAGTACACTGCTCTTAATCTGAGTGTAGCTCAATTGTTTCGTAAAGCACAGATTTACATGTTTTAAAAATGACGGTCATTGCGTGTTACCATAGAAACTAGTTTGAAAATATGTTTTCGTATGATTTCTGTAAATGCTCTATCACATCTTCAAAAGCAGGACCGGGTAGCTGCCCAAACCTCATAACATAACGTACAGCTTGCTCTGGCAAGTCTTCAGAATGAAAGCGCCACATGAGCAACTGGAGAAGCATTCAAACAGCCACCGCAGGCTTTCCCTTATCAGTTGTGTGGCACTTGATCTGTGGTGGGAAGTTAACAGTCAGAATACACTCAAAGGAGGATTAAAAGTGGCTTGAGCACTGCCAAATTATCTCTGTCAAATGAGATGAGCCAGGCAGTGTTTTGGCAGCGACGCGTTGTTGTGCAAAGCGAAAGTGTTAATCTGACCTGGAAGCAAAAAGCTACTAGAGATTCATGTAGCGTTCATCCAAAAAGGATGTATTTTCTCACCCTCGTGTTGTTTCTTTTTCACATCTTAAAAATGTGTTTCTTTTTTAGTCAAATCTGCTATTTACATTTTCACCTCAATCGTTAGGTTAAAATGTCAAGAGGTCACTGCACTTTGGCATAAACGCTTTTTAGAGTATAACGCATTCATTAATTTTTAACCCGCTTATTCTCCCCTTTGGGGTCACGGAGGTCTGCCAGTGCACATTGGGCGGGAGGCGGGGGTACACCCTGGACAGGTCTACTCACACTGTGGGAGAAACTGGAGTACCCAGAGGAAACCCACGAAAGCACAGGGAGAACATGCAAACTCCTTCCAGGAAAGTCACCGGGGAGGCTCGCACTGACAACCTTCTAACTGGAAAGCCACAGTGCTACCTACTGTGCCACCCAAGAATCAGTGGCTTTCTGCAAGTGAGATTGACCACCCCAGATGGGACTTGAACCAACAATCGTAGGTTATCGATTAGGCCACTGGGACAATAGAGCATAACTTCAAAAGTTATTTAGAGTTTAGCAATTTAAATGACATTTTTTAAAAGAGCAATCGTAGTTCAACGCAAAGCAAAAACATTTCAAACTAAATGCTAAATTGTTATTGGCACTCTTTCTCGAAATAAAATAAAACCCTGAGCACCAAAGAATGGGCTCAGAAATACAACACAGTCCCAGAGCATCACATAACGTAAAATAATACTCAGTGCTAAAAAATAACTGTAAAATTTTTACAATTTTTACACTAAAATGATTTTTTTAAGTATTTCTATTAGTAGTAGAGGTATCTAATTATAAGCATAAGAATACTATTAATTTTCAATTAAAGCAAAGGTAGCAATGTCATCATATAAATGTGTAAAGCCTTTAAGATAAGAAATAAAATGTCCTTTACAGAAATGGTGTCGCTAGAAAATGCCACCAACAAAACATTAAGAGAATTTCAGAGTGAAGAGTCTCTGGTTTGGATTCTAAAGGAAACTGAGATTTAATAGAACATTAACATTTTTATTCGTATTTACAAACAGATTCAGTTATTTATAACACAGCAGGTTAAAGTGTTACCCAAAGAGCAAAAAAAAAAATTACGGAGATTTTCTTTCTATAATCCACAGTTTTTGAGTGTAAGTTTATCTGATGCTGTCTTTCATCCAAAGGTCACATAGGTCTGTTGGTTTTGGATGAGGAATCGTAAAGTTCTCCTCACATCTTTGATCAGAGGAGGGGAAGATGCTTCCTGACAGGATTGCTCTGAAGTGGTCACCCCAAGCTGACATATTCCTTTCCCTTTTCATGCACCCCACTCCTCAAGAGGGAAATAAATAAACTCATAAATCAACCTTACATCTACATGCTATTTCCAGGCTAGCTTATTATTTTTTTTCCAATTAGAAAATACACTCATGGGTTACTTTATAACGAAGGCCTTGCTAGAACCAGGTTGAATCAGACAGTTGCTGCAGATTTATGCACATCCATCTCCTGCCGAATCTCCCATTCCATCACACCCCAAAGGTGCTTTATTGGACTGAGAAGGACATTGTCATGTTCAAGAAACCAAGATGTTTAAGATGATATCTCTTTATGACATGGTGCATTATCCTCCTTGATGGAGCCATGGTCCGCAACAATAGTCATGTAGGCTATGGCATCGACATAATGGGCCCAGTAAAATATACTCCATACCATTACATCTCAAACACCAGTCTGAACCATTGAAACAAGGCAGAATGGATCAATGCTTTCATGTTATGGACTCCAAATTCTGACCCTACCATATGCATGTTGCAGTAGAAATCAAGACTCAAGGTTCAAGACGGAACTTTTTTCCAAACTTCTGAAGGTTTATGTGAAAATCCTAGTTTCTGAAATATTCAGACCAGCCCGTCTGGCACCAACAACCATGCCACTTTCAAGGTCGCTTAAATCTCCTTTCTTCTGATGCTCAGTTTGAACTGCAGCAACTTGTCTTTCTCTTGGTCCGTTGTTCCCATGTGATTGGCTGATTTGGACAAATTAACAATAACAAGCAGGTGGACAGTTGTACCTAATAAAGTGGCTGGTTTTAGAACTACATGCATGCCATGTTAAACAAGAGTATTGCAATAGAAATTTTAGTACAACCTAAAACAAATTTCATGTAAACATTTTTTAAGAAGTTTAAATTAATTCGTGACCAGACTCTAACTGTGTATTCAATGCAAAGAAGCAATCTTCCATTTCACAGCGTGAAATGCTCAAAAAGTGCGGCGAATCGAGCGAACGCTGTGATTTATTTGCTCAATTCGCATGGTTTTTGAACACACGGTAAGTAGGGGATGGGGGACCCTGCACAGATTAGCTTGAACCTTCATGAACCACAAATGATCCCACTAATTAAGATCATTGCTTGTTTAAAGTGACTGCTCTGTGTATCTGTAGGTCAGTGCCACCCCAGGAAGAACTTCGCCCAACCATTGCTGTAATTTTTGCATACACTTTGTTTATTATTATTATTATTATTATTATTATTATTATTATTTCAGACAAAACCTAATCATTGACAGATCAAATTGTATGCAGGGAGACTCGATATTGCGATGTGCATTTTATTTTTTCAATGAAATAAAACAGATTGTTTTCATATTCTTCCTCGTCTACAGTATTCAACAGAAACACTATTGTTTCTTTCTGGGTTTCCTCAACGATGAAGAATCCTTCTCATCATCCTAATTGACTAATGCATCACATATTCCTTTGGTGTTAGATGAGATCTGAGAGGCAATTGAATTGTTATATAAAATTGTTCAAGAACTGTGCCCTTTGAAAGAAGAAGTGTGCAACACAAGAATGTATAATTTAAGATCAAAAGCATTGACCCAGATTGTTAATGTTATATGAAGCTGTATTTGCTTCAGTTTTAATTGGCCAAACAGTTATTAGTGAAGCGTGATTTTATTCCTTTCCTAGTGCTGTTAGTGGGTTCTGTGTATAGAGCACAGTGAGCCAGATTAATATTTTACAGCGCTTGGCAGCATTAGAGATAGAATGTCGTTTGAAAAAGTGTACATACTTTGTTTGAAAAAGCTAACATACTTTATTTTTACTTAATGTCACAAATGATTTGCAAGATGTGTAGAGTTTTTATGCAACAGAGTTCTTACTATGAGTTTTGGGATTTAATGTAAGTGTAGAGAATGCTCTAATGCCTTTGGAAAAGAAATAGTCAAACACTAAGTACATAATTGCCCCCTTGGAATTTGAATGCAAGCTTTGAGACAACGACGCAATTATTTTATAGTTATATATTATACAATTTAATAGTTTGTCCACACGCTGTAAAACATATCTGTGCATTTAACAGTAAAATACTGTATAAATTATCAGTAGCACAAATGACCCAGTCAGCGTCGGACACCAATTGCCAGAGAGGGGCACCATTATCCTGTTTGCTCAAAAGAAAAAAAAAAAAACATGTTTATGACCTGTTTATTGTGATTTGAGGATTTATTTTATCATTTTATCTTAGGGATGAATTAAAAACTTATTACATCATTATAATAAGTATTATTGTCTGTCAGAATACAAAATGTAAAATATATTTTACTTGATAAATTTTGAGTTATTCCATCCTGAACTTGGCTTTTTGGGAAAAATATTGGGTGTGTTTTGGGAAGTGTTACACTTCTCCTTTTCTCTTATGGGTGCATTCAAAAACCAGAAATAATAATAATAAAATAAATAAATAATAAAAAAAACACATTTAGTGCAATTGTGTGTTGGACAACTTCACTTGTGTGCATTTACAACACTCAAAAAAAAATCCAGAACACTAAATAATTCAAGGCAACCTGCAATAAATTTTTGGGGGTCAAATGATTTTTTTTCAATGTTGTGGCAACTAACTTTATTAAAATATTTTAAAGTCTTTCTGAAATTTCTGAACTTAAGAAAGAGTTTTCTAAACTAAAGAAAGAAAGGGCCTCCAAAGTTTTTTGGAGTAGTTTGTCCTCAATATGTAGTTTCTCAACATTTCTAAAGTATACCTGATAAAGTCTGTGTTTAACGCTGAGTAAAAGCATGGTTCCATTGCAGCAAAACAATAAATATGTTGATTATCTTTTTAGTCTCCCACTGTTATCATAAATTGTATGGACTGATCATTTCTGCAAGTGTTTGGAATCAGCAGGGGCTTCTCGATCAGATGCTACACGATCATCCACGCTCTCTTTAATCAATTCTTATAGATCTTTTATTGTAATACTTTCATTTTCATGCAGTTATAAGCTACAGAGATTCATGGTCATCTCTGATTGTCAATGCCACTAAAAGCAGCACTTGCATTAGTGCTAATACAATGGCAGGGTTTGAAAAAAAAAAGAATACCCAGTGGTTAGTTTTCTTTTTTTTCCACATAATGGAAGGATGTGAAAGAAATGGGATGAAAAGGCAGGATAGAAACATACTCAAGTCACATAAACATACTCGTGGTGCAGGACGCTAATAAATATGTATTTCTGCTCTTCAAAATCCCTCCTTTTTACACCAGCAATTATTCAAAATGAATTTGTTGAATGATTGAGTGAAAGCATGCAATTTTCTCTGGAAGCTGCGGTTGCTTTCAGTTTAGTGTTCTTTACAAAATGTGTTCATCTAAGTGTTCATCTAAATGTTCCTATATATATGGATATATATGGATATATGGATGGGCACACACAATTTGATAACCTTTCTTAAATAATTAATTAGAATGTACATTTTTTGTCATTCTTGTACTGATAGAAAGGCAAAAAAAAAAAATCAACTGGATCTTGTTTATGAACTCAGAAGAATTCACACAGATAAAAGAAGAATGTAAAGACATTCCACTGTTTCCTCTGGGTTTCGAGCATTGTGTGGCCAATACATGTGAATATTGTGAACACCTATCTGATGACTGTCACTGGTAAAAGTAATGAAACTGAACAGGCAAACACGTGAAACTGTGCAGATGCAAATAGTGTAAACAGTGTATAAACCTTCGAGCCACACACATCTTCAGCTCTGTTCTCAGACAGTAATCGAGACGATTCGTCTTACAAACAAACAGCCTTCTTTGACATCAATAGAGCTGACTTGAGGTGGTAAGTATCTAGATACTGTGTTTTGTTCATCTAGAAAATTTTGATTTATGGATCCACTGTATCAGGCAATTACCCTGCTCGGAAGTTTAGATGAGAACTCTGGGGGACTTTGTAAACAGAGGAACTAATATGGACTGCTGCATTGATTTTCTCATTGTTGCAAATTGCCTGCATTCAATACAATGGCCATCATAATTATTCATTTTAATTCATAATTCAAAGAGCCTTCCCGATGCTCTGTTACCAGTACCACCACTCAATAATAAGTGCTGGATATTGTGTAATGTATCATTTAAATATAGGAAAATGCAACAGAATTAAACCATATTCCACAAAAGTAAGAAGGTTTTTCATTTATTGCAGTAAAAATTATTATACACTAAATTTCTTAGTATTTAAAGGAGTACATTGTTTTGTTGGGAAGTCCAGTTAACTTATTAAATTTATAAAAATAAATATATAAAAATGTACAATATTTCTAACCGATATGCTGAATTATATGTTTATATTTTTCAAACGTCTTGATTCTTGATTTTCAGGGAAGTCAGAAAAATCAGAACCACATTAAAATTTTAATTTTATGACAAAGTTGAAAATAAAAATATAGTACTAAAAAATACATTTTATGGTAAAAATAAGAGTTTTTTATCATTATTTTTATTTATTAATTTTTTCTTTTAGAAACCTCAACAGTACTTAAATGAAATAAATAAAAAATAAATTAATTAATGATTAAATTAAAACACTTAAAGCTTTAGCTAAGTCATTTATCTCATTTTTTACCATAAAACCTATGTTTTTTTAATACTATATATTTATTTTCTTCTATTCTTTCATAATACAATGACATTGTTTGTTTGTTTGTTTGTTCAATTGGTCATATGAGGGATTATGAATCTGTAGAACATTTCTAGTCCCTGAGTATTTTTCAGTGATGCAATAGAAGTGTAAAAGGTACAATCTCTTCATTTGTTTATGAATTTATATTCAAAAGAACAATGTGGCTAAACTACATCATTCATCATGCATTCATCAAAACATTTCAAACAAAAGACAAACTGGACTGGACTTACAATAGTAGTCAATTAATTCAGGGAGAAAAAAAAAACACTTTTCCCTTCACTTACTTTTTGTGTAGAGTTATTACAGAACCTTCACGGTCACAGAAAAGAAAAGTTTTGCTGCTTGTCAGTGCAAATGAATCATAGTTACTATATAATGGAGAAAACCTCATTAAAGCTATTCAAAGAAAATAGAAAGTTGTTCTTTTTTCTTTGTTTAGTATTATTTAAAGCCAATTAACAGTTTTTGGAGAGCTAAATTAATTTAATAACACTTTGATGTGCTATACACAGACCTCAACACTTCAGGTGTGGAATAAGTTGAGTCATTTTAAACAGAGCTAATACATTCTGACAACAAATGACAACAGGTTAAAAAAACCTGAATAAAAAGGTGGTCAAACAATTCAACCATGCTATATTTTCATTCCTAGAATGCAGAGATAAATGATTCAGTAATTGCTCCCTGGACAAGAAGCAACACAATCTCAATGTGTTTATGTAAATATCATTCTAACCATGACGGCACAGTTACGTATTCAGCATTTCTTTCCTTATTTATAATAAACACCTGTAAAATGATACAACATGGTCAGAATTTAAACACAAAACCCTAAGAATATAGCTTGTAGCTGCCATCAGTTTTTGTTTTGTCACTTTGTGTTTGCTTTTTATATATCCTTTTTTTTGTAAAAATAAATGATTTATTCCCAGGTTAATGTTTTTACTACTATATTAAATTTGAATGTTTTGTTATTGCTTTGCATAACCTAGTTTTGTCTGAAACCATATATTTCTTTAGGAATTTCACAGTTATAAATCAAATACTGAACATACTTGTGATACCATTGGTAGAGAAGGTATATTCTAGAAGGAATGTTTTGCACCACTTTTTATTTATGCAATGCAATAATCAGAAATATTTGTTGATAAATGCTATGGAATAAAACATTATCCTTCTAATATTGAAGACTCGAGAGGCAGGATTATAATGAACAGAAAGGAAACATGCTTAACTATGCATTGATAGGATGGTATAGATAAGCATGCATTCACCTCAAGCCCCCTAGGGCAGGGGTGCTCACACTTTTTCAGCTTGCGAGCTACTTTTAAAATGACCAAGTCAAAGTGATCTACCCGCTACAAAAATGTAAAACATCAATCAACAAACAATTATTTTCAACTTTATTGAGAATTGACAAAACACACATAATAATTAATTATTTACATTTTTTGTAATAACCTGAGTTTAATTTGATGATTTGCACTGAATTGAATCATTAGAACAGTTGTGTCTGACCTGAATTTGTTGGTAATAGAGGGATTTTTATGGGAGCAATTGAGCTTTGATCCAAATAATCAAGAATAAAAATGATGCTCTAATAAATATTTCTATTTTTTTATTGAAACTGAGTCGTGCAGTACAATATGCAGGTGAGGAGTGGCGTGTTGCTTGATTTTGGTTCCAACAGAGCAGTTTAGAATGAAGTTATGAAGCATATTCTGTGTAAAACATATTTTGGATCTAGTAATTTGCAGACGGTCCCTAAGTGATTCCATGTCAGCGGGTTGCTCATAGACCGTAACGTGTTTCTGCGAATGCCGAGGGAAACTTGTTTTGATAAAAAAAGTTTTGTAGTTTGTCCGCTACATAACAAATATTAAAAATATGTATTATTTGTTTACTAAGAACATTCTGGTCTCGAGCTATTGAGCAGAGAAAACCAAATCCGTGAATCCGTGATATTGTTTCAACGTAATCGTGATCGACGTAATGAGCACCCCTGCTCTAGGGGCACCTGGAAGTTTCTGTCTGTTTTGTTCTGGTGTATCAGTCAAGAGAGAGGCGGAACCTCAAGGACACACCCCTTATATAAACGGGTTCTACGCATATTCTGTGTTCAAGTCCTAAAAATGCTAGTTTAACAGGAATTATTCAACATTATTTAACCAAATACAGTGGTACCCCGAGATATGAAATTAATCAGTTCCAGGGCGGCGTTCGAATCTTGAACATTTCATATTTCGAAACAAGTTTTACATGTAAAATGCCTAAACCATGCATCGGCTCTCAGAAACAAAAGTATAAATTGGTAAAAAAAATCTGAGAAAAATCCAGTGACGTTTCTTCAAACCTTAAATCTACACATTGTTAATGTAATAAATGATAATAAAAGACATGCAAAATACGTAGTATGTTCACAAATGTGAAACCTTACCTTGAGAGTGAGGCGATGTGTCGGAGGAGGTAGAACAGGTGGTAAAAAACTTTCTTTAGAGTTAACTTTCTCAAGATATTTCATGAATATTCCTTTACGACACGTTGACTCTAAAATTTGTTAAAGCACAATATTGGTAATCTATACATAATGTTTTGCTTGATTTAAAGTGTTTTAAAGCGTATCAGGCCCTTTCAGCACTGTCTGCAATGGGAGAATGGAGCGACAGGATCTGGACTTAACAAGCAGATAATAGAGCAAAACTGTTGCTGTTTTCGTATCTTGGAATTTTTTTTTCGTATATTGAAGCAATATTTCCCGCGAGACCCTTCGTATCTCGAACATTTCACAACTCAAAGCATTCGTATCTCGAGATCCTACTGTAACTTTATTGTTACACTATAGATTTGCATATGGTTCCCATTGCATGGGTATGCATTCCCATCCATTATGATTTTTACAGTGACAACAATGGAACACTGCCTGAAAATCTTGGTTTGTTTCTTTTTTAAATATTTAAAAAAATACAAATTTCCCAATTTTTGGATGGTGGAATTCTTTCAGGATTCTATAATCTCATGATCAAACTCAATACACTAATGACAACATACTCTCTGTGATTAGTACTAGACTGTGAAGCAGAGTTTTTGTTC